>QKWP01001103.1:126542-168722 GCA_003550325.1 Gigaspora rosea
GTATAAAAGCGGCCGATGTGGACCTCAAGTTCAACATCGAGTCTTCATACTCTTTCAATAATAAAAACAACTATTAACTACACAAATCAAACAGTTATTAGTATCCTCATATACTTTTAATTGTAGCCTCTTTCGTAATTGCAAATTGCCTTAAATCTTCTTTGTTAAGTTTTCTTAAAAATGCCATACTGACTTAGATATACCACGGTAACAAATTTTGAAGTTACACAAAGTGTTCACTGTCTAAGATCACTCTAGTTACCTAATATCTTTGAAGAAGTGGATATAGGATAACAATATATAACAATTTATTATAGAAAATGATATATATCGATTTAGATATATATCGATTTTTAACCGGTTAATCGATATATATCGTTAATCGATATAAATAGATTAACTGTTATATATCGATTAATATCTATGCATAAAATTTCCTGATGGCCTTTAACCTGTCTAAACCAACAACTTGAATCTCATCTGTTGATGCAAATAATCTTTATGGCTGGGCCATAAGTCAGTATCTGCCTATTGGAAATTATCAATGGGAAGCAAGCCGAAAATATCTTGAAGATAATCCAAATGAGCAAAAGAAAAATCTTAATAAGATTCTTAATACCGAATCAAATGCCAAAAAAGAATATTATCTAAAGATTAATGCACATTTTCCTTTAAAAACTCATGATTATTTGAGTGATTTACCCCAGCTGTAGAGAATATGGCTGTAAGTAAAGATATGTTGTGTCCCTATACCTCAGAGCTTGTAGATAACTTGGATGGAGGACGGTTTTTAGCAACAAAAAAATTAGTTCCCCATCTTGGTCCACGAAAAGATTATGTTATCCATTACCAAGAACTCCAATATTACGTAAAATTGGGTATGATAGTTGATGAGGTTACAGAAATCCTATCATTCGACCAAACTAACTGGTTTGCCCCTTATATAGCCTTTAATACGAAAAAGCAACAAGGTGCTAAGAATGCTTTTGAGAAAGATTTCTTTAAGCTCATGAATAATTCGGTATATAGCAAAACTATGGAAAATGTTCGCAAATACCAAGACGTCAAGCTCATGTCTATGAATAATAAGCAAGATGAAAAGAAATTTATTAAGCAGATCCGTAAACCCTCTTTTAAATATGCCAGACAGCTGGGAAATACACTTGTAGGAGCACATATGGGAAAGGCCACTGTAACTCTTAACAAGCCTATTATTGTCAGAGCATTAGTCTTGGGCCTTAGCAAGCTTCACATGTACCGCTTTTGGTATGGATATGTAAAAGAGAGATATGGTAATAATGCCCAGCTCGGATATAAGGATACAGACTCATATATATCTATAAAGACATGGCAGAGTGACCAGACCTTTTTAATCTTAATGATTCTAAGACTATTGGGCTTTTCAAAGATGAGACTCCAGGCAATGTGATTACAGAATCTTATCATATCCGGGCCAAGTCATACTACTATATCTTAGCAAATAAGTCTACAAAGTCTAAGCATAAAGGAGTAAGCAAAAAGGGTATGAATGAAATGGCTACCGATACATATTTCCCATCTTTAGGTGGAACTCTACTAGAGGATCCAGTAGACAACACTAAGGTCTTCGATCCAATGATCCAAGTTTATCGAGACTGTCTATTCAGTAAGGAAGTATTCCATGCCAAGAATATAGGTATCCGGTCAAAGGATCATATATTATCTTTAGTTGAATCAGAAAGAAGGCCCTATGCCCAATCGATACTAAGCGCTAGATCTTATCAGATAGAATTACCCCTTTGCCATATTTTTATAGGCATAATAAAGCTTATAAGAATATGGTCAAGGCTGGTATACCTATACATGTTGGCAAAATCCTGACTTACTATAGTTTGGGATTTGTCCGTCATCCCAAATCCCAAATCCCAAATTCTAGTATAACTAATATCTCAAAAACTTTATTAATAATCTTTATTTAAACAAATCATATATATTCTTATAGTTATAAATAATATATTTACAAAATATTAAGATTATTTATTTGATTTAATCTTTTATAAATAGCAATTGTTTTTTTATTATTTGGAATTTGTCCGGGTTTTGCCAGCATGTATAGGTATACCCCATGAAGAGGCCGAAAAAAGAGCTATAAGGGCCAAGCTCCCAGAGAAGTATCAAAACAAATATAAGTCTCACATATCTAGCTCACTAGTATAAGTTAGACAAGTGAAACAGAACATATCTATACAAACAGATAGGCAGATTACTGTGCATACATAGTTAATATTTTTTTTTCTGCCGAAATAAATATTCAGTTAATTTTTCCAGATATAGAAAATGCCTTTTAAAAAATATCACACAGATTTGGAAAATATATATGCTATTGAAAAGCTCAAAAAGTCTATTATGGCGTTAGAACATGATGTAACTAAAATACATCAAAATCTTAAAAGAATTGCCCTAGAAATATATTACCTATATGAGTCTATGTCACCCGAAGAAGAAATTCGGAAATGAGAAGGAGAAACCTAGAAGGGATCTAACCCAAGCAGTTTGATCTAACTAATTTAAAGCGATAACAGTACATTTGTTCTTATAATTTTACTAACCTATTTTTTCTATCCAAATCGTCACGATTGCCAGTAGATCGAATGATCCCTGTTTATAATAAATAATACATAGTTAATAATAGTAATAAAAAACTTATCGATTTTCAAGCAGGATAACAAATGATGAAATTTCTAGTGAAAATCCATGTATTGCTTTCTCCTGGACATATCTATACTATAAAAAAATAGGTGAGTATAATTTTTGCTCAAGACTCTTTAGCTATAAACATAAGGCAGTATGTATATGACTCCTATCGAAGCTCTTGCAGTTAATATTCTCAAAAGGACAAATGTTCTTCCTGAGAATACTGTTTTTCCGGAAGTAGACCCATGTTTGTTATGCAGAGAAGGTCTTTATTTACCTCGGGAATTCCTACCATTTAAAGAATTCACCTTAGCTTCGTGTGGGCATATCTATTACCAAAAATGTCTTGAAAAATATCTAGTGAGTGGAGAGGCAATTTGTCCGAATAAGAAGTGCAACAAAGTTATCGAAACTTTTCTTTCTCCAGAACCCCTTAAGGGATCACAAGACAAACCTACAACCTCAATTGCGGAAGACACTGCCACTAAACAAGTAGACTCTGAAAATCCAACTCCCATAGGGGAGGATGCTGATGCAAATTATATGAACGAACTGGGATTATTAGATGGAGAGGATTGTTTGTCCAAGACTACTGAGGTCGCTAAAGAAACTTCTGACCAGGCAACCAGCCCTATTGAGGGATCAACTCTAGTAGAACAGAGCCTGAATGATGCACAGAAAAAACGTTCTAGAGAGGATTCTGAAGGAATCAAATCGGGTGAATCAACTGAAAAATTATCTAGCAAGAAAGCTAAAAAGACTGGTGAGAAAAAAGTATCAAGTATGCTAAAAAATTTTATCAAAGAGTTATTATCTGATGTGGAACCTATTCCCGGTGGAAGCTTGGAAGAAACAAATGATATGGCTCTCAATACCAGGGGTATTTTTTTGCAACTCTCTGATAAGATAGATAGTGCCGAATCAAAAAATAAAGATGCATCTCATGCCCTTATCTCCAGCTATTTTGATTTTGGGAAAGCTTTATTTAATCGATATAAGGAGTTAAAACCTACCTA
Organism: Gigaspora rosea; assembly: GCA_003550325.1. Taxonomy (NCBI): domain Eukaryota; kingdom Fungi; phylum Glomeromycota; class Glomeromycetes; order Diversisporales; family Gigasporaceae; genus Gigaspora; species Gigaspora rosea. The sequence continues at coordinate 130,232 of QKWP01001103.1, forward strand.
TGGCAAAAAGGGAGCTCGAGCTTTGGTCAAAAGTGAGGTTAGAAAGAAAATTTCTAAGACAAAACTCTCTGAAGATGCTTTGCGGAAAAGGATGGAAAGAGCCCAGAAAATGCATAGAATTTTTAATACTATAGGTAAAGAAAAAATAGTGCGTATTGTATCTACCCCTCCGGGACTTATCTTAAATCTAACTGGAGATGATACTGATTATATGATTGCTGAAGTTTTAAAGCACAATACTGCGCCATAAATTACTGCGCCCTTGTGACATGGTGTCCAGGCTCAGCAGTTAGAAAATAGTATTTTTTTATATTTGATAATAATAATAAAGTATTGAATTGTTTTCTTACCTCAAACATGTTGCATAAAATTTTTTTGTTTTATATGGTGCAGGGTTTTAGCCTTACGAGGTTTGTAAACAGACCACAAACACAAGTGCCACGCATTACAGGTTTGTACGTATAATAAAAAAGTTTTAGCCACGTTATATTTTTTCCTTTTACTTTGTAAAAGATGAAAGGTCAGAATAAGACACTTACATGTAGAGACAACCAAAATTATATCGAAAAGTGGCACATCTTTAAAGAGTGGAAGCACAGGTGTAAGGTTTGCGACGAATACAATCACCACTCACACCTATATTGCAAAACATGCAAAAAAGTAGTGGATGGAATATATAGGCAATGCAAGTGTGAAAATTCTCGAATAACTAACTAGATATTAGTGATCGTAGATCACAAGACAGCCTTTTTGTCAATTTACAATCGAGTAAAAAATAGCTGGGTCGCCAACCCCCTTCTTTATTTAATAAAAATTGTTGCTGAAACAACAATATACAAATAAAAAAAAATATCGTTTTATATTGTGCGAATACAAATAAAAAAAAAAAAATCATTTGTCCCCACCACTACGGATTTACAATAAAGACTGTCCTTTCAAATTCTTCAGGTTCAAAATTTTCAGCAAACCTCCCTCCCGGTTGTATATATCGAATACTAGCAATACGATTGACAGTAATATTTAAGTCCTCCTCAATTTTGCTTTTAACCTTTTCGAACGAGTCCCCCTACTTAATTTCCACCGTGTTTGTAGCAATTGGACCGAAACTGACTCTAAACTTTGGTTTAAAATTATCAGGAATTTCAGTGGCCATTTTTTCGTTTCCTAAACAAAAAAATTTATAATGAGTAAAGTTTCACTTTCATAGTTGTCCTTGTAAACAATTGTAGGTCAAAACCCTCTAAATAAAACAAATACATACGTTAGAAATAAATTGCGGGTGTTTAAGACTTTTATGATAAAAAATAAGAGAGCAAAAAAACGTTATTGCCACCTACCCTTAAAAACCAAAACCGCTTATTTTATAATATCCAATTCGTTAGATCTAAAGAGAAGTTACAAGCTTAGTAATTACATTACCCTAACACAATGCCAGACTACACTTAACAAAGCAACTCCGCTCAGTCATAGGTTCCAAACACTGAATCTATTTTGTCATTTTTTAGGTGAAATTAAACCCTTTACAATCAACGATCGCTTAAGGTAGGTTTAGATCTGACGATCTCGGAGATGGCGGAGACTACAAGTTCCTGCAACATATGATTTTGAACAAAACTACTGATTAAGAACATTATACGTATTACCCTTATAACCTTTTTAAGTCCCATTCTTATCGCGGGATTGTATAAAGTAAGGAAAAGGGTCTAGACATCATTCGTATATTCGTTAATAAAAAAATCGACTGTGAGAAATAATTCTGCAGGAAAGTATCACAAAACCTTATACATACCCAATTTTGTGCAACCAGATCAACAAATATTTTACGAAAGGAATCTGGGTATGTATCAAATTTTTTAGTTATCATATAACATTTATATAACATCGAGGAATCGATCACAGAACAATCATGGAAATTTTATTAAATTCTTATACATGATCAGGGAACGATCACAGAATGTCGCAGTTTAATTAGCGGAAGATAACAATTCATCGATTTACGTGAAGACACATAACTCCGTCTTCTCGTGATAAATTACTCGAAGGCAGAATTGGATTTGTTAACGATTTTTCTGAATTTTCTTTTTTCGAATGAAATGAGAAAAAAGGGTGGTTGATCCAATTTGACAAGCCCAGACATGCGTGTTCAAACTTTACCCAACATAGCTACTGTGCTATATACTGTGCCCTGGTGACATGGTGTCCCACCTCAGCAATTAATTTTTTTAATATATTTAATATCTATATATATAATACTAAAAAAATGGCACGTAAAATATATAAGCGCCAAACAAGACTAGGTAAATATTATTCTCAGCGTATAAAGTTAAAAAAGATAGTAAAATCATTAGAAGAGACTATAAACTGGATAGAGAATCATATAGAAGAGCAAACCGGTCTTGAGTTTGGCAAAAAACTATCAGATTCAGATTCGGATTCGGATTCAGACTTGCCTTTCTGTGATCTTCAATTAAGAGCCGAGAAAAAAGGGATCAAGGAGCAAGCTTAAAATAATAAATACTATCTGCTTCTTCGCAAAGCCTTACTTTAGAGTAAGGCCTTGGTTCGTCAACTAAATTTTTTCCAGCCCCTTGATCTTTGATCTGCAGGGCAATAATATTTTTTTTCTGAATGTTCTTTTTTCGAATGAAATGAGAAAAAAGTTGCTGAAGCTCTTTTTCTTGCTCTAAATACTTAGTTAGCAACTTCTCGCTAAGATCATTAATTTCAGCCTTAGATCTAAGAGCAGAATATAGTTTTTCTTTAAGCTCCGTCTTCTCGCAATTCTTGCTCGAAGACATAAATGGTTAGTTAACAAATTTTAGTTAAATATATTTTTTTTTTGAGCTTGCGAGAAAAAATAGTAAAAAAAATATATATTTGGAATAATACATATTTCTGGTTTATCTGGAACCTCCTATATATCCTATATATCCTATATGTCCTATTTATCCTATATGTCCTATTTATCCTATCCGATATATCCAGTATATCCGGTATATCCGGTATATCTGATATATCCGGTATATCTGGTATATCCTATTTAATAAATTATTTCGAAATAATATATTAGATATAAAAAAAATATTACTACCATGCTAAGGCAATGCATAAGATGTGATGCTTCTTTTTTATCACTAGCTGATTATAATTTTATTATACAATGCCATAATGATAGACCAAGGTCTAAAGTTTTGAATGAGCTAAAAGAAAAATATAGCATATTACAAAAACGTATTTATTAGATCTGGAGAGGCGAGGAAAAAAATAGAGTTGCATGGGATCAACCAATTCCGCCTCTCAACTTTGTCGAGGATAGTAGAGAAAATTTGGTTAACGAATCAATTCTGGCCGAGCCAGCCCTTTTTTTCTTATAAATTCGAAAAAAGAAAATTCTGATCTTAATGATCAGATTCTATCTGAGCCGGCCTCGATATATGTCGAGGAAGGTAGGGATTTAATTGCATTTTATGAAAAAGAAGCTATTCGTGATAAAAAAAATATAGCCAAATTTAAACGTATACTAGCCCAGTAAACTATCCAGATCATCATAGAATAATAAAAGCTTTTCACATATCCTGCTAAGAACCTCTTTAGCATTAAGAGTATCAAATAACATTTTTTCAAGTTCTTCATAACTTATAGATTTTTTTTTCTGATTGGATGCTGTTGACTTCTGGCCCTTTTGAGCTTGCAAGAAAAGAGGGGGAACTTATGTACCGAAAGGAGTATAGTAACTACTTTATCTTTATGCATTAACTTGAATTCACGCTTAACAATGGGCTCCCATCCAGCCCAATCAAGCCAAGGTGTACCCAATAATATCCAGGGCTTATCATCATCCATGACCGGAAAGTCTTCAGAGATTGAACATCTATTTTCTCCCTGACCAACGGTAACTGAAATATTATAAGATATGCCTAAAGACTCTAAAGAATTATTACGCCATTTAACAGATGGTTTCTTATTTTTATCTATTTCTGCTCCCAATAGTTTTATAAGGCCTTTTGAGATAACTGAGCAATTTGCCCCACTATCTATCATGGCGGAAGGCACTTGTACGATTTTTCCTAATGGCGAGCTAATCTTGCAACATATAGTAGCGACATCATTGGGAATAATTTTACGAATAAAATTAATTTCTATAGGGTTGGGCCATGAAATTTCTGCCTCTGATTGCAATCCCTCTGGGGCTGTTTGGGGCGGTATATTTGTTTGCTGGGAAGCAATTCGAATTAGATCTGATATTGGTTGCAAGATGTGAGAGAATATCATAGTAATCTCATGCCAGAACTTTTCACATTCCTTGTCTAAGAAATTTGAAGTAAAATGATTTAGAATGGGATCTTTTAGTGCAATGAATTCGGCATTAATCATATTGTAACCATTAATAGAAACTTCTTTAGGCTGTGTACGAGTAAATGAATCAACCATTGATCGTAAAATAGCAAAAAATGCATTTAGACTAATATTATCTGTAGGAATTTTAAGCGGTCTAGTATCTTTACTGCTTTTTTTATCAGAAGAGGTGTTACTAGATTTTTTGCTAGAAGTTTTTGGCCTAGCACTTTTGCGCTTCTTTGATCTCTTGGTATCAGAATAAGTTATTTTTTTTTATAGCATTGACTTCATATTCTTCTGAATCGCTTTCTGAATTACTAGACTCACTAGTCCCAGAGGAATCAGATCCTGATTCATTTCATGAACGTGCCAAGGTATTGGTTTCAAGTTCATTTTCACTAGATGTTGTACTATTTTCGCTATTACTAGAGTCTGAAGATGATTCATCTGAAATTATGTAAGCATTAACACGCTTGGATGATTTCTTTTTTTTGGTCTTAGATTTTGATTTTGTCTTGCGACGAGAAGATTTGGGCTTGCTAGAAATCTTTTTCATAGCTTTATTATTTTAGTCTGATTGATTTTAAGGTCTTCTAATTGCCTACGCATATCTTCTACGGGATCATTATCTGTAACTTCAACATTCTTTATTACCGGTTTTGGGGGTAAATCGGGCTTGGGGACAGGAACAAATTCTGATATCTCTCCAAGAAGCCATTGTAAAAATTTACTCTTATTTGTATTTTGTATAATTTGAGAGGTTTCTGGGGATTGTGGCCTATAGTCGAGTTGAGATAGTTGAAAAGAAATAGATTGGGATTGTGTAGATGGCATCATAGATTTTTTATTAAGTTTTCGATTTCAGTTTTGGTCATACCCAAATTGCTTAAATAATTGTCTTTTCTATGAGATTTATCAGATGATGCTGGTTCCGAATATAAATAAGCTCCAGATAATTGCTTTGTCTTATATCTTTCAATTTATTTGAGTTCTGAAAGCAATTCTGATACGGGTCTGTTAATGCCAATACGTCTAATTTCTAATTGATTATCTGGAGAGATGCTACGAATAAACTGTAATTGAATTTGCTGGTCATCAATACCTGCTAATCTAGCAAGTTTACGTAACTTAGAATAGAATCGACCTACAGAACTACTGCCTTGAACTGTTGAACCAAAGAGTATTCGCTGTTTTTCTGCTATAACTGTGGGATAGTTAGTTTTTAGCCAGTATATTGCCTGGCCAAGTCGGATTCCATCTGCTACTATAGTTTGTCCGGCATTAGCATTTGGTGCATTGAGTAATCGATCTGTTGGGCATCCATCGGCAAAAGACCAGTCTTCATCAAATACTGTATGAGCTGGAATAACTATATTTCCAGCCTGGCCCACGGCGCCATGTCTTAAATTTGCTCCAAGTTGTACTGCTGTTCGTCTCTGGGTTGCACCTAAATTGGCTTGGCCAGTATTATCTAATAAGTTTCTCAATTCCCAATTCTTTCTTCGAAGAGATCTTTCATACCAATCTTTAGCATCACCTTTGAGGCATGTTTCAAAAAGACCATGCGCTCGAACTCTATGGGCATGTTCGGCTAATACATTAATTCCTACAGCCACAAGATATGAGCGAAAAGAATCAATAAATTCTTCTGGATCCTTATCAGGATAGCCATTAAAATTTGGGGGTGGGTATCCTGCCATTCCTATTCGTTGTATATTTGGTGGGTTATTCTGTAGCGTAAAAATTTGTTGATTTAAATTATTAATTAATTGTTCTGAATTTCGGGCCCGTGTTTTCCATTTACCCCATTTATTTTGTATAGTCTTACATCTATTTTTCCACTTGTTGTATCGATTTGTTGTAAGATTTAAGAGATGCGTGGTAATTGTTCCATCCGTCTTACAATTCTGTAGTTGATGATAGGCTCTTCTATTTTTGAATCTTAATGCAAAGCTTTCTAGGAGCAATTCTGATATCCGCCTTTTTTGGGTACAGATTGTGATTCGGCCATTAAGTTCTCGAGATTTAAATATATTATGCTGTGTTCTATGGGCCTCATAGGCCTGGTGAAGAAGATCATAGTCATTTTGAAGCGTGGCTAACTGGGTTTGTGAATCGGCAAACTGGGTCTGTGAATCAGCAAACTGGGTCTGAGAATCAGCTAACTGGGTTTGCAAAGTTATTAGCTGGGTCTGCAAATTCGCTACTCGATTTTCGGCATGGATTGCTCGTGTATTCGCCCGTGGATATATTTCTCGTACCAACTCTTCAAACTTATCTCCGGCTTCAGAAATTATTCTAAGATAATTTGCAATATCATCTAATATCGGGGCTGTTGTAATTGGGCTTTGAAAATACAGTCTAATATTAGTAATCTCTCGCTGAATCCTATTATTTTGAATCCTAGCTTGATTTTCAGGTAGAGATAATGTTCGGGGAGATCGGGGTGATCCTGGTGGTTGCGCCATATCTATATTATTATACAAAGCAAGAATTTTTTCATTAAGCTTGTCTATTTCATCCTGGAAAATTGCTAACCGCTTTTCTATATAATCAATGTACTTTTCTTGGCTCTCAGAATTTTGGAGTGCCTTTTCTAACTTTTCTTTAAGATTAGAAATTTCTAATCGCAATGGGTCTAGGTCCTCATCACGAATTAAGATTTCTTTTTCAAGGTAATTAATATAATCCTCTTTTGAGATAAGATCCTGTTGTAATTTGTAGACTCGATCTTGTATAGCTAATAAGGCACCTTTAAATTGCTCGATTCTTTCATCTATTTTTTTTAGCCCCTTGATCTTTGATCTGCGGGGCAATAATATTTTTTTTCAAAATTTATTTGTTATACGATTTATTTTTTTTCAAATAAAATGAGAAAAAAGGGCTCAAAGATGTTATCTATTCCTATTATTCATATAGATTCTGGAGAAGGTCGAAAACTAGATATATCTATTGCTTTGTGTAAAATCTATTATCATCCTAATGGCTATCAAAGAACCGTAAAAAAATTATATGAAGCCTCTTTAAAGGCTGGATATCATTTTTCTATCAATGAAGTATGTGATTGGCTTGAAAAACAAGCTTTATATCAAATTCATAGATCCCGGCCAAGATTTATTTCTAGAGCCTCTTTTAATAGTATACAAATTCCTAATGAATGCCATTAAGCTGATGTTCTTTATATGCCCCATGACCGAATTAATAATATAACTTATAAGTATTGCTTGTGTATAGTAGATGTGGCTTCACGATTTAAGTGGGCGGTTCCTTTAGCTGATAGGTCAGCTTATTCTGTGGCCAAGGCCTTTAAGAAAGTTTATAATAATTCTAAGTGCCCTTTTATTTGGCCAAAATTATTAATGGTAGATCCTGGCTCAGAATTTAAATCAAATTGTAAAGAAATAATGGAAATAAATAATGTTAAAATTAAGGTTGGCACGTCTCATAGAAGCCAAGGTATTGTCGAAAGATTTAATCGTACTTTAGCTGAAAAATTGTTTTGGTTACAGGATGCTTCTGATTTATTGTTACCTATATCTAAGAGATCGAGGGCTTGTGTTAAAAATCTTTATATAATTATTGATAATTTTAATAATTCGGTAACTAGATTAATTGGTATGCCCCCTGCTAAAGCTATAAAAATGAAACGAATTATTTCATCTTCTAAATTACGCAATGCCCCTATAGGATTTAATGAGTCTAAATTGGATTATAATACTTTGGTTAGATATTTACTTGAACCCGGTGAGTTAGAAATGGGGCCTAAAAGAGCAACTGATTATAATTGGAGTCCTCAAATTTATTATATTAAGGAATCTTTGATGCAAAAAAATCAGCCAATCTTGTATTGGCTAGAAGATGATAAAGGCAATGGACCAAAGCGATCTTTTGTTAGAGAAGAGCTCCAGGTTGTAAAAGATATAGAATTACCTCCTTAGTGGGTACTTACGATTTAAAAATTTATAATATGAAAGATGTTCGTGGAATGCTTCAAGTTGGTGTTCCTCGTCTTTTATAAATTAAGAAAATCTTCTGCTTCTTTATCGATCTGGGATTCTTTGACGAAATGGTCTTTAGCTAATTTGTAATATAACTTATATAATTCCATTATGGAATTAAGAATCTTTGGATCCCGGCCATAAAATTCTTTGTAGTCATCTTTAATTTTATAATATTTTTTTCATTGGGAAATATTGTCATGGCCAAATTTAGTATATATTCTTCTGGGTCTTCTGCCTGGCGTAATTTTCTAATTCTTTCTTTATAGTTTTGCATGAACTTGCCGTCTTTTGGTTTTCTATAATAGAGGCCTGCTTTGATTATATTAATTAAAGCTTGCTCAACTTCTTTGTATGTGGGCTTGGTTTCGGTAAATAGATTTTGTGTGCTCATTGAAAAAGAAAATTTTTATATAATACCTTTACAAACTTTTTTCTTTAATTAATTATTTTCCCCTATAAGCAAAAATGATCAGAAAATATTCTTGCCCATATTTACACAATAATGGCGAGGCTTGCGGTAGGCCTTGTATGCGATTCGAAGGGTGCCACTTTCATTGGAAATCTAAGGTACGCGTTTTGTGTAATGAATATGGTAAGCCCACTAGCTTGAGTTCTGGGCGATATCCATTACATGTTAAGGGCTATTATGTGATCCAATATTATAACAGATTGCCTTAAAAAACTCAGAATAGATAGNGGGCTATTATGTGATCCAATATTATAACAGATTGCCTTAAAAAACTCAGAATAGATAGTGATTTTTAGTAAGACTTATTGGTAAGACTTTGCCGGGTTAAATTTTTTTGGTGAGACTTTTGGTAAGACTTTGCCGGATTAATATTTTTGGTAAGACTTTTTGGTAAGACTTGGGTATAGGAAACAAAAAGTCTTACCAAAAATGGAGCAAGCCCCATTTTCAGTAAGATTTTTGTCCTTTGCTAGATAGTAATAAATCGCTTTTTGAATTAATTCTAGAATAATATAAGAAATAGTATGTATTTTAGGCTTGAATGGGCTCGCAGAGAAGCACACTCGGACACTTCGGTCCTCGGTGCTCTCTGCTCGTTTCAAAGGCAAGCGAGATAGCATAATTGTTTTGTTATCCTGTTTGGGATTAAAAACATAGCCAGAGCGTTAACAAAGACTATGTACTCCTTAATGTTGAAAACCCAAATTTAGGTGTAAGGAGAGTAAGTTAATAGAAATTGGCTCTAGCGTAATTTAGAGCTTGAATTCGATATATGATTAAATATATCTAGAAGGGCTTGTAGAAGGGTCTAGAAGGCCAATTTGGATTCTGTCCCAGGTTTTGGCCTAGAACTCCCATTTTGCCCCTACTAACGAATGCACAACATATTTAATATGGAGAAGAATTACATTATATAGATATAATATTAGAAATTTTGTCGAATTAATAAAAAAGAAACCATTACTGAATGCGATAAAATATATAAAACAGATAGAATTCGAAAGAATAGATAATTATTTTAATATGAATGAATTTCTATTAGAAGACATTGTAAATATATGCCAGGATATAATAACTATATCATTTAAGGATTGTAGTTGGGGTTTCTTAACAATAGTTCACTAAAGATGACATTAGATACATACAAGAATCTAAAGCATATATTTATCTATGGAAGTGAACGAATAGCACCAAAAACTGTTTTAAGTATACCAGAAAAATGTACAAGTATAAGAACTATAAAAATACAAAATTGCGAACGAATAACAGAAAAAATAATAAATCAATTAGTGAGTAAGAGCAACCTATACTAGTAGACTGCTTTTTAGCAAAAAATAAAAGTTGACTCACAAAGTGAGGATGATATTGCATCTTAAATTATATAAGATATATTTGACGAAGACTAGTTTATGATAATAGATAAGTAAGCTAAAAAAACTCATTTAGAAGATAATAGTTAACAAGAAATGATAATTTTTTATTAAATAATAAAACACGTATTAAATAAAACTTATATTATATAAAACAAAATACAAAGTATAAACCAAGTATAACAGACAATAGTTCAAGTTTAGTAAATGAGCAGGGCTCAGAGTTAATGATGCAGGAAGCTATTACATGAAAAATGATTGAATCAGCACAGATTAAAATAATAAAAGAAACCTTTCGTCTTTGATATAGAAAAGATAGTAAGCTTATTAGTGAATATGCTAGTTATGTGAAAAATTTGCGTAATGCTATAAACAAAGATGAGTATATAAAATATACTGCTATAACTCTTTTTCCGAATGAAGAAGCATATAACAAAAAAATAACTAGATATAGAAAATGGTATCAAGGTAAAAAGGAGCTACTTACCAGTATAGAATATTTATATAATCTTTATTATAAGTTATCCAAAAAAGATAGACCTATGACTGAAACAGAAATTGAGGAAGCTGTTGAAGATGTACTTATAGACAAGTAGAGTGGAGCTCATTCTTTCAGAATAATTTAGTGGAGCAAGCACAGATAGTGTTCCAAGCCGATTAAATTTTTATGGCTAGGCTAAGCTATTTGATTTTTAATGGCTAAGCGGCTTAGCTGATATCAAATGTATAATATGTATATTTGCACTACTAGTTATGTATTATATACTGTTTAAAAACTTGCTTTTTTAAATTTATGTACTATTATACATATTATAGTAAATTGCTATATTTCTTAAATAATATATTTATATCAATATTTTATATACTTACTATGAATTAATTTTTAAAGGACGAACTTTAAAGGTTTCGCTATTCTTCATTTAAAAAATTGAAATAAAATAATGAACGTCAAGTAAGTCTATTTAATTTTACGTTAAAGAATATTTTTTTAATTAACAAATTCATTTCAAATAATATGATAGGCCATGACTATCTATGCACTTTTGATACTGGACATAAATTTCTTATTTAATCGAATATAGAATCAAAACTTTTATTGTTCAATAAAAAAGTTAAGTTTATATTTAAAATTCAAATTTAAATTGCATTTAATCAGTATAATATAAAATGAAAAAAAACACAATATACTAATTCATATTTTTATTTAAACTTCCAATCCCGGATAACAATTAAAAAGCATTGGATTTTCTTTTAGAAATAATAATTTGCGCAACTGATTTGGGTTAAGTCTATTACGTTTATCAGTTAATACATTACCTGCATCTGAGAAAAGGCGCTCAGAGGGAACTGAAGTAGCAGGTATAGAAAGATATATTCTTGCTTGAAATGCGAGAAGTGGTAATGTTTTTGAATATTACGCCAAAATAATAATGGATTGTCTTCTTTATATTCAGGTTGATTTAAATCATATTTGGGAACCAGAGGTAAACTCTTATACAATTGTAACTCAGTATCAAACGATGATAATTGTGTAGCAGTATCATCATCATCAAAAAATTTGCTCATCATATGATATTGTGTTTTTTGTATAAAAGAACTAGCAGTAGTATAAATGCGAAGATCTGATGATTCTATAATTTTTGTGCGAAGCAAGTCAATTATCTCTGTTCTATCTTCAGAATTTAAAAAGTGCAAACTTTTAAATCGAGGATCCAAATATGATGCAATTAATCCTTCTTCTTTTGGTTCATCCCAACGACTTAACATGGATTGATTAATTGCTTCACAGACATCTTGAACTTCTGATGTAGTGAGTTTGTTATAAATATTATCAAGGTGTTGAAAAAGCTTTTGAATAGTTGGATACATCATACCCAAAGTTGGATATTGACTACCACCCATAAATGTAATAGACTGTGCAAATGGTTGAAGAAGCACAACTAATTCATCTAAGCATTTCCATTCATAATTTTTCAAAATAAGATCATTTAATGTATCACCATCTTTTCTTATTGAGCGACTAACATCTTTTTGTAATTCTTGAGCTAATTGTTAGGCAGGATAACGAAAAAGTAAGAGCCGTTTAAGTAGAAAATAAGTTGAATTCCACCTAGTGGAAGTATCACTGCTAATTGGATAAAGTTGATTTAATTTAGGATGCTGTTGGGTGAAATGATCCATTAGCTAATGACGGTATTTATCTCGGCATAAAAAAGTATTTAATTGCTTTGCTTTGGTAATTAATATATTTATTTTTTTTAATCCATCATTAACAGAAAGATGAATTGTATGAGCTGTACAGCCAATATGAAATATGCGAAGCTGTCTACAAGCTTTTACCATAGCAGAAGCATTATCAGTTGATCATCCAAATAATTTACTTGAAATATCCCATCTTGTAAATAAATCACGAAGAAAATCTTCAATTGCATCACTTGTATGTGAGTAAGGAAATTCTTGGATTGTTAGAAGTGCCTGGTAAAGAGTAAAATCATTTGAAAGCCAGTGTATAGTTACTCCAATATAGGGTGTGTGAAATTGAGTCCACAAATCTGTAGTGAAATTAAATGAAGTAAGTGTTTTATTCATTAGATCTTTTAAATTTGTTTCACTAAATGTAACTGATGAAGTGATTTTTTGTTTTACTTGGTCAACACAAGGAAATTGGAATCGAGATTCGCTTTCATGAATTAGGTCATGAAACTTTTGATTATTTAGTACATTAAATGCTTGCAAATCGTCAATTAGCCAAGAAATAAGCCGGTATGTAATTCGGGATTGTTTTTTTTTCAGAAAGAGGTGTGATTTTATTTAAGGTTTGTTGAAGCATTGGCTGAGTTGTTTGAATTGATGTTAAAGGTAAAGATTTTGAATTTTTTTCAGGTTTATTGATTTGATGGACAATGCGTAAATGCGAAGCAAGATTGCTAGTTCCAGTTTTAAGATTGAAAGAATGGCCGCATTTAATTTTTCCTTGTTTTGTACTAATTAAAACATTGCATTTTCTTTTTTTCTCAAGCCTATAAGTATCAAAAAATGGTTTTGTCCAGGAAGGTGGTCTTTTTTGATTAAATTTATTATTTTGGAATTTAGTGGTTGATGCTGAATTTGTTGACTCTTCTTCAGAACTTAAATTATCCAAACTATCAGATGTTTTACCACTATCCAAGTCCTCATTAAAATTATCGTGTTGTGGTGATAAATTCATTGGTGAAAAAGACATAAAGTCATCATTTTGAGAATTATCCATAAAGGAAAAAAAATACCAATGTTATTATTAAGAGCAAAAAATATGTAATTATGTTGTTAAATAAAGAGGTTTGTATTATCAATAAAGAACAATCAAGAGAACGATTCTAACCAAGATGAATGTTTTGGACAAAACCTAATAAAGCAAGTAATATAGTGCAAGAATTTATTCAATTTTCAATATATTTTTAACCTTTAAATACACGAAAGAAAAATTTGATCAATTTAAAAATACCAAAATTTCGAAATATATATATATTTTTTAATTTACATACTTTTTTTATAATTTTTTGCAAACTTTATACTCTATATCTCATCTATTTTAATAAAATTCAATAAAAAATTTTCAGATTCTCATACTAATTAAGGCTTGTGCACTTTAAAAAGAGAATTCCCATAAATTTTTCTTTTCCGTTTATTTTCTTATTTATTAATACAAATGATTCTCTTTTTTTTGCATGAATTCAAGCTTATTGGAAGATTTTCATGCTGCCTTTTTTCTTAAATATATGACTATGAGTTCAATTACTTTACTTTTTGGGTAATAGCTTAGGACTGAATTGATAGATGTTTTTAATGCAAAGACTAATTATATCCTAGCATACTCGGGTTGCTATACCAGTAATACAAGAATTTCTGTAGATTGTTAGCCAGCAAGAATGAGCTACTTTTTGCACACCCGCTTGCCTGAGTACTAAAGTTTTTATAAGCAATAATCCAGGCAGATATGTGTTAAAGTGTTTTATTTTTATGTTTATCAAAATTTACATTAAATACTATGCCTGGTAAAATTGTATAAAATGCTTTAAACGCAGAATTAACACTTTTATGAAATAATTAGTTTGGCATTAACAACTTTACTACTTTACCAACTTGTTAGAAACTGATAATTTATGTAATACTTTACTTTTTTATTTTCACACATTATAATGATAATAAACCATTAAAATCAAACTTATCTTAAATGGGATAAATAATGGTTTCTATTCATATTATTCATTAATAACTGGTGGTGAGCTTGTCTAGAGTTTGGAACAGAATTTTATTTTTAGATTCGGATTTATAATTAGTAATATCCAGTTTCAGATTTAAATTCGAATTGTTAAATGATTTTATTCTGCTCTGCATATATTATTTGATTGGTTAAGTTCGAAAAGAAAAACTGACGCCAGATTTAAATAAATAGTATTATTTATGCACGTGAGTATATAAGTACATATATTCGAATGCTTTCAGACCATTGTTACTTTACATTCGATTTTATATTCAGATTTAATCCAAATTCAAAGAAAATCAGATTTAAATCTGAAGAATGAATTTAGTTACAAACTAAGCAAGTCAACGAAATGACAAAGCAATTATGATTGCGAGATCATGAGACTTTATTGCTGATCACAATAATTCTTTTAGCCCTTTATGGTTATGTGCAGCATGGATACAGGTATTGTGGGTAAATTTATGTTTGCTGTTTTTAGAAAGTCAATAAACTGGTAAATGTAATCAGAAAATGGGCGTAATTTCACATGAATAGTGAATGGAAGGGGTTGTCTAAGGACTATGACTTTATATAATATGAATCGAGAATGATATCTTGAATGGCCCGGGAAAATGAATAGGTATTTTCAGCCCTGCTTCAGATTATAAGGCCTAAAGGCACTGTTATTTGGTTAGATTGGCTTCAAGGCTGCAATAGCAATCTATTCGGTGACTCCAGTATTTAGTTAAGATTGAGTTTGTTGCATTAGAATTACTATTTCTATTTTGATTCAGAATTTATTCTTTTGAAAACAATCGTTAAAGTGAACTGAATTAATCTTTGTACTCACCCTGGTGATTTATTGAACGATTATCATAATTCATAGATCGATTACAAAAATAGAATAATGTAATTATTCAAACGATTAAGGACGCTTTCAAGCAAAAAATTCCTGAACAGATATCCATTGTCTAACCATTGTTAGTAGTACATCCCATCATGAACCAAAAGGAAATTATAATATGCAGGGAAATAAATGAAGACAATTATGTAAATATGTATATACCTGATCCACTGCAATATCTGCTCAGAAGAACTGAATTTATGCTTGAAAGCTCCTTAAATATCGCAATAAATACAATTAAAATAGGAATCGTCATAGCCTGACCAAAATTTTTCTCACCATCTGACAATCAAAAATGTTAAAGTATACAATATAAACCTGATTTCTTTATTGTATATTCTAATATAATAATAACGGGAATGATACTGACTATTTAACTATTAAATGTAAAAACTGGAAAATTTTCAGATTATATTTTCTTTACTATCATTACTACGTATCAATTTAAGTTTTAATTACATGCCGCATGCTCAATTATATTAGAAATCTTGGCGTAATATATACTTTTGTATTTACATAATTATGAGATTTATCACTTTGTTACCAGTATGTTTCAAACTAAGCTGGAGATCGTCCATTGACCATTGTGATAAAACTGGAAATTAATCCATCTGTTTCTAGATGAGATAAATCGAAAAATTTGCTTAAAGAAATTCTACAAATTTTTGTTACACAATATAAATTTAGTAATTGCTTTATTAGCCGTTATTAGCCGGCTAGGCCAACTATCAGCTGGCTAAGCAGCTAGCTTAATCGGCTTGAAACACTAAGCACAGACACAAAGTATTATTATTCCATAATAAGTGCAAATTTTAATATTGTTTAGCCACTGTATGACTGCCTTCAGCAAGTATCCATTTCAGAGGATATTTAACTTCCTTAACTACCATCAATTGTTCTCTTACATATGATCTTTCGGGACTAACACCATTTTCATCTGTAAGCCAATATAACACTGCTAATTTTTTTGTATTAGGACCTTTTTAATAAGGAAAACTTTAGGAGACCAATTCATATCAGTAATACGTCTATTGCCAAATTCTAATTCACCAGGTTCAAGAAGATATCTTACTGAGTTATAATAAGTCAACCGAGGTTCGTCATATCCAATGGGTCTTCTATGCTTTATAGCTGGTTTCGCAAATATCTTCCTCCCCTTTAAAGCTTTTTTTACTGCTTCATTAGGAGACATACTTATCAATCTGGTTGGAGTATTATTAAAAGTATCATCATTGATATGTAGACTATTAACCCATACTCTAGACCTATTAGACAAAGGTAAATGAAAATCTATAGCATCTTGACGAATAAAAGCATGTTTTTCAAATTCTTGATGATCACGCTCAGCTATAGTATTACTTTCTTTGGATTTTTTAGGATCAAAATATACACCATGTTTTAATAATTAATCTTTACACTCAGCTAAATACTCAGTACCTTTATCGGTTCTAAAAATATTAGACCAAGAAAGAGGATTGTTAGGATCATCATAAATTTTTTTAATTGCTTTTGCAACAGTAGAAGCAAATTTATTAATTAATGCATAGCTTTTTCGATATCTAGTAGCAACATTTTTTATTACAAGTCTATGTTTAAAAAATTCTATTTCCAATTTTATCATGAGGCATAGGAGTAAGATCAGATTGATGCATTTCATTTAAATTTTAAATTTCATTAAAAGATGCATACTGAATAAAACGTGGTCGTAGTTTATGAATTTGATATAATGCTTGCTTATTTAGCCAATTTTTTATATCGTTTAATAAAAAATTATAACCAGCTTTTTTACATGCATCTCACATTTTTTCAGCAGTGTGATAATAACCTTCAGGCTTATAATATACTTTTTGCAAAGCAATCTTCTTATCCAAATCATGGGCTTTTTGCAGATTAATATAAATCAAAGGTTTTTCTATTATACTATAGCAAATAAAATTGGAGGAATTGCAACAAACCAACCAAGTAGAGGTGTTACCCGGGTCGGTTGACCCGTACGGGTCACCAGACCTGCCGGGTCACGGGTCGATAATTGCTCTAACCCGGGTCAAATGGGTCAAATTCAAAATAGGCAAAAAGCTATTAAAACTAATATAGCTGTATGGTAGAAGACATAATTTACTATATAAATAGTAAAGTTCTTACCCGGGTCAGCTTCTTGACGGGTCTTGGGTCGAAAATTGGTCTAATAAAATAAGTAATCCGATACTTCAAATCACAGCAAGGTGGAAAAATTTTTCAATACAAAATTCGAAAATTTTCAGTTTAAATATTTGGAGTACAGGCCCTCTCACCCCTAATAGTTTAATTAAGAATCGATACATAAATATTTAAGGTTTAACTTAAAAATTTCAGTTTGACCAGTTGACCCGGGTTATAACCCGGGTCAATTCATGACCCGCCCGGGTCGGTATTTTCTGACCCGGGTAAGACCTCTACAACCAAGAATTTTATAAGCACTGGTCGAAATGGTACAATTCGGTATACCGAATGTTTAATGAATGTAATCTGAATTTTATTAAACTAAATAATACCTGATTCCTGCCACTCGGTTGCCCGAATTAAATATAAATCAGCCATAACTCAGTACTAATACTAATTGAAATGGTAAAATTCGGTATACTGAATGTTAGATGAATGTACCAAATTAAACATAAATCGGCAAATTATTCAATATTAAATAGGCAAACAATCATATATTTATTTAGTATTAAATCGGCAAACAATCATATATTTATTCAGTATTAAATCGGCAAACAATCATATATTCATTCAGTATTAAATCAGCAAACAATCATATATCTATTCAGTAAATCTAGATCTCGCACCCCATTGGTACTCTAATATCTTGCGGGTCACGTGCAATAATTTTATTGGACAATATACATTAATTAATTTAAAAAAACAAAAAACTGTTTTTTTATTTTTATTAAAAAAAAATAAACAAAATAAAATAAAAAAATCTAATTTATAGCATATACGGAAGTGGAATTCAAGTATATTCAGAATTTTATATAAAACCCAATTTTTCAGGTTGATTTTATCATATGTACACCCATACCCGAACCCTAATTTAATTAGAAAATTCCAAATCGACTTGAATTCTATTTCCCCTTACACTATATACATCGAGATAGGAGAAATAGCGATAATAATTGCAACAAATATCGGCATTATTGGTCGAATTCTTGATGTGTAGCATCGGCTAGTGGTCTCTACACTGCATAGGCCGGCCTTGATGAAAAGTTTACAAATTTCCATGGGAGGGAGAGTTGGATATGAAACTTACTTCTACGAAAATAGCTGCACTTCTTTCATCTGTTAGAATTAAAAAAAAAACAACAAGATCTTACAGCCAGCATCAACGACAGTCAACAAGATCTGATCACCAGCACCAACAACGCTATACCAATGACAACGCTCCAACGGCAACCAAATGTAACTTAATCAATGATCTAAAAGAACAAAATACAACAGCACCAACTACAGCTTAATCACCTACCAACGACAACCTACTCGGCAGCTCCAATTACGACTAATCAACATCAGTTTAATTAGCGGCAGAACAAAAACAAAATACAGTAGCATCAGCTACAACCTAATCACTTACCAACAACGGCAAAATTACTAAAACTAATGCGACTTCTACTCAGCGGTACCAGTGATAACTGATTAGAACTTAATAAAAGAAACGAAATACAATAGTACAACTACGACTTTAATTACTTACCAACAAAAACTTGAACACCAGCACCAATCTATAATGACGTAGCAGTAATTATCAGCATCTAAGAACTATGCGACTGCTATAGTTATTAGTTCTGTAGTTAACTTAATATAGAAATAAAAAAAAAATTTTTAATAAAAAGTAAATATCTACACGATGCTTATTCTGATTGGTCAGCGATAAATAATCACATTACGGGATGCGAGATTAACATTTATTCATAATAAAAAACTATTGGAAAATTTAGTAAAAAAAATATTCAAAGCATTCAGTGCCAAATACTTAACACAGATTCCTGTGATTTCTGTGGTATCTTTAGAACACATCCTCGGAACAAATTATTCAACGCCTCGATCGAAGCCTGCAAATTAGGATATATTAGTTATAGTTATTTGTTTTTAGCTTATATAACGTGTCAAAATCAATAGCTTGTAAAATCCAATAATAAATCAATCTACAAGGTCTATATAAATCTAATAGTTTATTGTTTTCAAATCTGATAACCTCTTTCTCGTCTATTTTGGCTTTGTTATTGATCCAGTTTTTACTATTACAATGCGTAGATATAATTAAAAGTTTCAGGGTCGATAGAAAGAAAAGTGTACCAAACCAAATAGTTGCTTTATACATTAATTTTGTTGTAAATCTTCATAGCCTATAGAAATTTAAACAATTTAAGAAATCATAATACAGTAGAGTTTGTTTATTTACAACTTAGATATTATAAACATAACTACCTTTTAATAAAAATTGATATTCTTTACTATCACTTCCAATCAGATATTTGAAAAAAAACTTATTAATAGTTAATACAAAGCCAGAAATTTTTATTACAGGTTAGTTACTTTTGTAGGTTTCTAAAAATTTCTGCGTTATTATTTATATATAAATGAATACAGCAGTAGATAAATTTATTAACCTGTTACTGTTGATTCTAGATCATGTGCAGTAAGTAAATTAACCTGTTACTGTTGATTCTAGATCATGTGCAGTAAGTAATTTTAGAGAGATGTATTGGAGGTCAAGTAATTGTTTCAGCTTGTGCAGTTATTTTCTTGAACTAATTAATAAATTCAATATTAATAGAAACTAATATCGTAATAAAAATTGGTACAGGAATATTTCTTACTATATGACAAAACCTGTGTTAGAAATATCGTATTACTATATTCTTATAGTTTGTCAATCATCATAAAAATTTTGTTACAGGTCAATAACTAAGTTTTGCATTCGTCAAGTACTATTAATCTAAATCATGAAGCTTGGTCTAGATATTATTCTCTGTATTCTATTTCGATTTTGGCAGACCAAAATTGTGATCTAACCACTGGCCTGGGACCTATGAATAAAATTTGGCATAGAATTAATATAAATAAATAAATTAAATGATAAACAAATATCTTATCTGAACACTTCAATTGATGCATAAATTGATTAAAAATAATGAATAAAAAGCTTAATGCTTGGATCTATTAATAGTCTTTGTACCTACTAATTTAATTAATATGAACAAAAAATTAAATAAGTGAATAACTTATTTCAAATATATCAATCAATAGATAATCTTTATACTTATAAAGAAAATAAATACTTATAAATCAGTAGTATTTTAAAACTTTGATTAATAAATAGTCATTCATCTACACTAAATAAATTTGAATAATAAATGAATAATTGATTTTTGATAAATCTAATAACTTACTAATTATTAATAAGAATCTAATAATGCTTGGAACATTATCTTGGGACAATACGGTAAATTTTCATTAAAATTCATTACTAAATCAATACTATTAATAAAAAAGTATGTTTAATAAAGAATGAATAGCTTATTTTAAATGTATTGATTATAAATAATAATTATATATACCGTATTGACTAAAGTTAAATGAGGATGGATAGTATGAATAATCCATAAATATTATACTTTTATCAACTAAATTAATACAAACGAGAAGGAATTAGATTAAATATTTTTAAGTTTTTCTTGATGATACTAAAATTTTGGGTTGCTGGCAATTTTCAAGATATAGTATGGAATAAATAAAAACGTGAAAAAATTAACTATTAAGAGAAATATAAAAATATCTAACCAATTAAAAACACAAATATTTGAAATTATAATACTAAAGCTAAGCCCTGATTATAATTTTATGTCACATATCCAAGCCTTTAATATCGTCCAAGCCTCTAATAATTCCTGCTTTTGCGATGCAGTTTATTATATTTTCAACTTTTTGATAATACCAAATAAAGCATACATATAAGAATAATTAAAAAATTTTTAGCAAATCCAAGGGTTCAAAAGACCTATTTAAAAATATTTTATCAATAGCAAGGTAATGAAACAGTAAAGTTTCCAACTTATTAATGATTAATAGGAGTTGTTATTATAATATAAGAAAAAGAAGTAAGAATTGAAAATAACTTAAAAATCTAATCAACTTTGACTATTGGGGAAAGTACAAAACAACTGTAAGGCATCGAGAGAAATTAAGAAAGTTTGAAAACACCCCTATTGCAAAATCAAAAAAAAATAGCAAATAAATATAACTAATGCATTACAAAAAAATAAAGTTATATACTATATAAGAGAAATATGTGAGAAGGGCTTGTCTTTATCAAAGCAAAGTTTACCAACATATCGTTTGTTAAAAATAAAAACAAAAAAAATAAATAAATATTTCTGTATTTATATTTGTTTACATACATGTGACCCATTATAGATTACATATAATTTCCAATTTGGAGGGATCGGAATGAGGGGTCGGGCCGGGTTTTTTTAAATTTAAGCCCAAGCCCAAGCCCAAAGAAATTTTATAAACCCAAGCCCACGCCCGGCCCAGTAAAAGTTATAGGTTTGGGCCAGATCAGGTCACTTCAAACTATGATCCGGCCCAACCTAACCCGACCCGGCCCAGTAATTATATGAAGAAAGTGAATGGATGCCCGGTAACTTATTTATACACTTCAAAGTACTTTTGGAATCTAATGTTTTACAAAAATCTCTGCAATGAGTAAAGGTAAGGTTGTAACTTAATTACTTTAATAAAAAAGTTGCCAACCCGGTTTTTAAAATAGGTTGTAATACGACAATATGTCTGCACTTTTAGTAATAAGTCATGAGAAAAACGTGCTTTGTGTTATCGTCAATCAGCTTTAAGATTCTGCTTTCGATTTATTCTCCAGTAAAACTATCCAATAAGTTTTCTCATAATAAAATGAATTGACAAATACATATTTCAATTCATATGTATTCAAAATCTATCTTTCAATTAATCATCATGACATATTAGCCTAATATATCGTATATTTTTTTTATAATACAGTTTTTGTTATCAAAATCAAACCGATAAATAAGAAAGTATAATATCCCGTATAATCCAATTAGCTTTAAAATTTTATCCTCTAATCAGTTTTAAGATACTATCTAGTTATTTTCATAAAACTGAACACTTGTTTTCTGTACTTTGATTTCCAATAGTAACCTACCTATATCAAATTTAGTCAACTAAACCAAAATAGAATCCGAACCATGTACAAAAAATGAGTAATATATTTACTATAAGAATAAATCATATCAAAAAAAGGTAACTCTAACCTCATAAAAGCATCAAAAGAAATATTGGTTAGCACCGATCTCCAAAATTAGTATGTAATTATGGTATAAACCAATCTTCAAAATTAGTAGGTATGACAGTTATAAGAAAAACTGTGATTTATTATTCGATTTTGCCTTTGGCTTATTCACCATAAAACTATATACTTTGTACTTCATACTATATTCCTGGTACGGCAAATACCGATAGTACTCCTTTTTGACACTTAATGCGTTCATATTTATTTAGTGCAATTTTAAAAGACAATACATTTTTTATAGTGATCGTCATGCACATTAATCTAGACAAAAACCTGTTAAAGTGATGTTTGGTTAAACAATTCTCATATGATGTAAGTCATAGTTGAGATTTTGCGAACGTACATTAAAAATGCTACACTTTGTGAAAGTTTATATCATTCCCGTTCCTGGTAAAAAATTATAAAGGCATGCTATAGATCATTATAATATTATAGCAGCCCATTTCCAAAACCCGACCCAAGCCCAGTATTTAATAAACCCGATGTAAACCGGCCCACTTTCAAAACGGGTCAAAATATTGGACCCGGCTTGACCCAAACCTGCCCAACCTGCAAACCTGCGGGTTTAACCCGGCCCATTCCAAACCCTAATATTATTATTATATTAGCATATTTTATTATTGTATTATTATTTAAAACTTATTATTATTTTATTTATTATTATTATTATTACAAAATTAATTATTATACAATTACAGTATAACGAAAAAAAATTTATTATTTTAATTATTATTTTATTTATTATTATTATACAATTATAACGAAAAAAAATTTTATTATTTTAATTATATTAATTTTATTAATTATTTTATTTTTACAAAATATTACAACGACTACTTTCTGCTTCTTCTATTTTCCTAATTACTTCTTCAGTTCTTCTATTTGCTTCTTCAATTCTTCTACGCAATTCTCTATTTTCTTCTTCTAAGTCTCTATTTTCTTTCTCCAATTCTCTATTTGCTTCTTCCAATTCTCCAATATCTTCTTCCAAGTCTCTATTATCGTTTTCCAAGTTTTCGACCTGAGCCCTCCATCTATTTTGATCAACAATCACCTGTATATGCCGACTTGCTTGCTGAAGGGCTTCGATAACAGGAGGACTTATTTCTTGTACTTGCTCTTGATAGTTTATTATGCGGTTCTGTTGTGCCGCCATTCGAGAGAAAACAGAATTAGCTTTATTTGTAAGAGTTATCTATTAAATAAAAATAATTAGAAACGACTATTCCTAAGCATTATATACTGGAAAAAAGAGAAATAAAATAAACACAAGTGCATTGGCCACCACACTTGTGCGAAAAAGAAAGACCAAGTTATAGGGGAAAATATCTACCAGGGCGACTACTACAGTAGTAAAAGAACCGAATGTAGAGCGCTCACCTAGTCGTAGAAGACTGGCTTCGCACATAGCAAGTGCTGAGGCTAAGCTCACAGCCAGAAAGTATACACACCTGGGGAGGAGCAAAATAATGTAAAGCGACGTAAAATAAAATTTCAACAAAAGTTTCTAAACAACAAAAGTTTATCTAAAAGAAAAAAAAAAGAGATAATTTATTTAGGATATGGAAAGAAAAGAAAAGAACAAGAGAAAAGCATATTAACCAAGACAGTTGGGAAATATAAAATTTTTTGAGAAGAAACGAACGTCCAAGACTCAGAAATAAATAGAATCTGACAATTACAAGGATTATTCCAAAATGGAAAATCAATAATCACACCAATGAAGATATGATTTACAGAATTAGAAATTAGATCTTGTATGAACACCAATCAGAATAATAGAAGCTAATTTTAGATGAATTAGCATAGAAAGTTCGGAGACCTCACAATTTTAAGGGGAGAAACAGACAATAAAATTGCCAAAATTGCTAAAAACACAAGAGGAAACAAAATTTTGCCAAGTTTTGCCGAGTATTGCAAAACATTGCCAAGAAAAATTTTTGCCACATGGTTAATACAGATACAAAACATGTGGGAAACACAGGAAAAAGCACATGCAAGAAAATTTTAGCATATGGGAATTGCAAAGCAAAAGCATAGGTTGAACCAATATTCCAAGCTAAGTTAAAATTGTTTCAAAGTAGCGATACAAGTAAACAATTTTAAAGATATAAAAAGAGCTTGAAATTACCTTGCTTTCATTCTAAATTCAACAAACTCCTCTTGTAATTAATACAAATACTAAACACTTCTCTTGAACAATTAAAATAACTACTTAATCTACCTGGCTTTACCCCCAACTCTATCTACAAGTGTGTGAACTGCAACAACTTTGCAACAGGTTGCAATATGCAGTAACAATTATTGTAGATCCAGACAATGTGACTATTATACAGGATGATAGTTATACATGCACTATTTCAGCAGATCATGCCAAGAATATTACCATATTTGTTGATCTCTTGGCTGCTATCAAGGATATTTAGTACGCTGTAGTACTGACCAAATATTTACAGTTTATGTACCAATGACTATTAATAGTGATCCAAACACATGCTTTAAGGAAATATACCAGAGATACAAGGAAGCTACCCATTGTACAAACTATAACAGAATTGATTTTATTAGCTAATCAGCAAGAATTTTGATTGGCTGAATTAAGAATCAAATTCATATTACTTCTTATACTTAGCTATAGTCTGCGGATATCATGGGATTTGAGAATAAACTTGTCAGTTAAATAACTATACCTTTATCTAATGGTACTCTAATTTTCTCTATATTACTAACTCTAATATCTATTTTATAATTGCTAGTCCCTTGCCAAAATAATATATGAACTTGGTTCACAATGTCACATGCTAGGAATGCAGGTTATTAGTTTATTAATAGTCGATAATTTAATTATAGAGGTAATCAATAACAATCTTATATTGTAACGAATGAAATTTTTATATAGAGTTATTTTATTTTATTTTTTTTTTATATATTTTTATGATTAATTTTCTTTATTTGTTATTTTTTTTATTTTATCAACCCATTAGTATTTTAATCAACTATACTAAAAAGGGAAAAATTAAATGTGGCTTAGTGGCTTAGACATGCAGATCGTGAAAACATCTAATTCTCGCGAATACACGAGAGCCCAAGTCCTCAAAACATTTTGCTATTTACGAATTCGTAGAATCCATTGTGAGCTCATGGAAATAATTGTGAGTTCGTTCAATTCTCTATGAATACGTTGTAAATTCTACACATATATGGTAAAATTTAAAAATGTATTTAAGACCTTTAAATTCAATAAATTTAACATAGGTTTCTCATTCACTAAAATAATAAAACATAAGAAATAAAACAAATACTTATCTTTTGAATTCGGCTTGTAATATTAATAAACCTTTCATAACTCAATTCGACGGACTAAATTGACTCGTAACTTCGAAAGCTGCTTTATTAAGATTCGAATTCTGTGTAATGAGATCTTGTTAATCCTTCGAAAGTATACACGTGATGCATATCGGCCTACCAATTGATCTATAGGAAAAGTCTTTTAGTAGAAATATATTTGATAAACGTTGTTTCTTTTAGATATTACTCTCTTTGCTAGTAGATTTAGAACTTACTTTGCTCCTCGAATTAAACTCCTGCATCTGCAGGAAATTTTTGAACTTACATATATCAATATCACCTGACCGATATTCGACTAAATATCATCTTACCCAAACCCTGTGATACACATTTTGATCTCACCTTCCATCTGTATCATATTTTATTATTATTCTTATTGATATCAATTTATTGATATCTCCTATATTAGCATCACCAGTGTCAGTGTCTTTGTATTATTGTGGTAATTTAGTGATAGAGCATCCCTTCGCTCACCACATATTATTTAATCCTTATCACTCCTGTGACCTGCATTTTCCATATTAAAATTACTTCTTCATAATCGGTTGGAGTTAAAATTGGTACTATTGTCTATATTGTTTTACAGCTCTCCCAATTCAACCGTTACAATATATAAGGAATCGAGTAAATTTTATTCTCTTTCTTCAATATGGGGTTATCTAAAGCCAGGTGCATTCACATGATATACAGCCAATCAAATTATAAAATTTGATCTTTACAGATCAGCTTGACGAAACAAAAAAAAAAAAAAAAAAGTAAAAATTTGCTACCATTAATAAAAAATATTAGGAAGACAATTTTATTTATAAATTAAGCTCTAATCCTAACTTCTAACTAACTATTATCTAATTTTAATTAAATAATCAAAAACATATAAATGCACCTGGCTTTAGTCATCTTCTTCAATAAGTTATGATCTTTAATTTATTATGGAAACAAAATTACAATTTTTATACTATTCATCTAAAAAAAGAAATAATACAAGTCAAATATACTAACTATTGAATTTGTACTTTTGAATTTAAGAGCTGGCTTATTTTGGTGACAAAAAAATTATTACTTATATTCGATTAATTGGCAAGTACACTTGGTGTAAATACATTATGTACATACATTTCTTATATATGACAAATATTCTCTTTTAACTAACTAATACCACAATATAACATTGTCATAAATATAAAAATTTATATTATACTTGTGCAAATGTTTACACTAACTAAAAAAATATATTAATTTTAAATTTTTATTGACTTAGCCAGATTAATTTTTATATAAACTATTTAGCTTGGCTAGTTACTTCTTGAACATTGCACAAAGTTATAAATAAAGTAATTAAATAGTTTTAGTTTGATGAAGAAATGTTATTTTATACATTAGAGAATATTTATATAAATTGCATATTGTTTAGCTCTATTATTACTGTTATAGATTTATATATGATATTTTCTATTTAATGGAATAACTGCTAAATACTCCTGTGAATTTTTCCGATTTGAGATTTTATATTTTGCAGAAACAAATCGACTAAAAATATTGTGAACTGGAATAATACAATCACTTCGTATTGGATAAAATTCATTATTCCATAACTCACATTACAATCTTCAGGATTGTTATCAATGCTAAAATAAAATCGGGTTGTTACAGAACTAGCTGGTTTATACCATTTTATGTAAGCTAGTTTGTGTTTTGTAGGTGCATCAGGAAGATCTACTGTGTGAGTAAAGAAATATTGAATTTGTCCTGGATATAAATCAATACTACCATCTCGGTTAACAAATTGAGCTAGAACAAAAGAACTTTTAATGTGTCGAGATCACATAGCTGAGCCAAATATTTCACTACCAATTCTGCATCTCCCATGCTGATCAAATTTATTATGAACTATAATTGCATTATTTACTAAATCTTCTGCAAATGCTTTCCGAAATCTTAATGTTTCATAAGCTGCTTTATAATATTCTACCAAAATATTTAAAAATTCAGCAGGTATAATTACATTACAATTTTGAGGTTGCAACAATTCACCTGGAAAACTTTCAGAACCAGTAATTGATGATTGCTGAATATTACGTGAATTCAACAAAAATCTGTGTAATTTATCAGAAGAAAATTGGTCAGCATCTGAAAGAGATCCTATTGAAGATCGTTCACTTAGTAGTTCAAGCCCTTTTGTTTTAATTCTATAATTTAGATTACTAATTTTATTATCATATAGCAACCTTTTCATAAGTTCTGGTTCAATTTTTCGATTACTATTTGGCAAGGATCCTAAAAAACTATTCATTCTTTCGAATGAAAAGCATCAAAATGCATAAAATGGACCATAATCATATACACATTCACATAGGTGCAATGAAAGATGAAGATTTGGTGTAATTTTTTTTTCTCCATATTTTTGTTCAATTAATTTAATAATCTTTATTAATCGTTTATGAGCTTCATTCATAAGGTCATATTTTACAATTCTGTATGCTAAAATTTGACATACTTTTACTAAATGTATCCAAATAAGACGATCTTGACCTGAAAGATGTTCCCAGAGAGCAATTGTTGCATAAATAGTAATAAAAATTCGCCACTGATCAGCAGTAAAGTTTGTAAAACCCTCACCACTATCAATTTTTCCTGGAATTCGACCTATATCTGAAGGAACATTTAATTTAATTTTTTGAATTTTTATAAGAGCATCTGATATTAAAATGCCTTTATCTATCCAAATACGTTTAATTATCTATTTAGCAATTCCTAGAAAAAGACAATGCATTGGATCGATTGTAACATGCCGAATTGGATCAAAATATGGTAAGCGTAATAATTCAGACCACCGAACTCTATTTATTTTGACAAAGTGTTTTCTTGCAGCATTAGAATTACACTTTCACCACTCTAATGCATATTGTCGATGAGTTATAGGACTTTTTTGAACAAACCATTCATCCATATTACTCATACCACCAAAATTATGACATCTGTTAACATAATTTGCTTTTTTTTTACAACGATGACATGAAACTAGTGCAGAAATATGCCCACAAATCTTTCTAGCAGCAGGAATATCACATGAAACAAGAGCTAATGCAGCTCGAATAGCTCTACCTTCTGAATGTTCGTATGTATGATTTAAAATAACACCATTCCAAAGTTGTTCTAATTCATCAACAACAGGAGAAAGATAGTGATTTATTTTATATAGACTCACTTTATTTGGTCCTGGTAATATGCAGAGAATCAACATGTTTTCATGTTTAAACCGGATATTACGTGGTAAGTTGGCAATAGCAGCATACAATACACCAGTACTATGAATAGTTCCATCAAATGGTTGAAACCAGTCAAGATTTAGCACAAGGCCAATATGTGTATCTGCATAATCTTGACAAAAAAACAATGGTGAGTCTTCAGTAAATGGTGAATCTTTAAAGGTTTTCCAAATATTACCATCATAAATATCACATAAATAACCATTTTCAAATGTTGACCGATTTATCCAATGACGGAGTTGGCTTTCAAAATTTGGACGTTGGTACATATCATATAATTGTTTCTAAATTGATGCTAAAGGAAAAATCAATTCTGGCCGATTTATTAAGTGGCTATTTAATAACTTGGATTGTGTTGATAGAGGTGTTTGGCATATTTTTTTTCTTATTATCGAATTAGGAAATTCAATACGATTACATTTTTTTATTGCTAAATCTGGCATTTTGCTGAAACTTTATCACTTCCTCATCTGTATATAGTTTGTGACATTTGCTGCATGCTACTAAGTTAACAAAGTTATCTTGCAATCCAAGAAAATTTTTTAGAGTATAAAGAGAGGTACAAAATGGCTCAAATTCAGTATTTTCAACTTCAGATAATAGTAAATTTATAAATTTTATAAGTGCTTCAATTGCAGTATCTGGCAGATTGAATCTTATTCTAAAACCCATAATCCAAATTACTATCCACAAAAATCGACTTTTTGTAAAAATATTTGTGTTATAATCTGGTATGAATTCAAAAATTGGAGCTGAATAATCTTCAAAAATATTACTAATATTCGAATTCACACTAGAACTACTACTATCTTCAATGCTAGAACTACTACTATCTTCAGTACTAAAATATAGATCATCTTCAGTTAAGATATTCGTTTCTTGAATAAGCTCAACAGATGCAGCTGGTTGAAATACAGTTGCTTGTCTAATTAATTTTCTTTGTTTTTTAGGTAAAAATGATACACTTTTTTTAATTAATTCCTCATGTAAAAACAATGCACTTTTTTGAATTGATTCAACAACTGATTCTATATCATTTGGTGAATCAAAAAATTGTTGAAAACCAAATTCAGATTCATACTCAGGGCTCTCATGTAGAGTTGTCTCTTTTTTTTGAGCGTTTTGCTTTAATTCATACAAAAATTTTGTATTAGGATCAACAAGATTACCATGATCAATATCACAGTAACATGGAACTTTGGTGTATTCTTTTAAATTTTCTTGTAATGCAGCAACTAAACGGTTTCTTTTTGACATTTTTTAAAAAAAGTACTGTTAGCTAATTTAAAATCAAATTTAAATTATAATAAATAATAAGGAGTTAAATATTAAAATCTTAAATTGAACTTTAATATAACTGTTAAATTTTGGAAAGCAAAGGTCATGATAACTATTATTTAGATATTAATATAAAATATGAATATTTAAAATGTTTATCTTAATTGTAGTATATCGAAATTTAAAATATAAATAGTAAGGTAATATATAAATTAGCAAATAATAGGATTACTATTGTATTAAGAAATTGAGCGAATAAGTGTTTAAATTAGCTCCAATAATAATTCATTAGAGAATTTATTTTACAATAATTAAAGATAAGTATGTTACTTATGTATGAATTGGTATTCATATAAGATTGGATTTTATATTAATTCAGAATTTAAATTAATTACTTAAATATATCGCAGTAACTAATAAAATAAAATTATAATAATGAATACAAGAATTAAATAGTAATACTAAATACGAAGATAATTCGAAATAGCAAATAGCATAGGTTTTCTTTAAAAACAATAAATAAAATTTTAACCAAACACTTGAGAAATTGATTCTTGATGTCTTATTTATATTTAATTGAAGTCTGAAAAAACTTTATTAACTGTTCTTTATACATATTTTTTTATGAGCTACTATGCTCTTCCATTTGCTATTTTGCTTAATTTCTATTTAATGCCTCGATAAGATAATGCTACATAAGTATTTGACAACCAGTATTCACGGGTTTATTTATATTTATTATTATCGGATATATCTCACATAAGAGCCAACAAGTGCTATAATTTAAACTCAATATCACAACTAGTTTTATCTTTTTATATTAAAACTAGTTAACCCAGATTTTAATATTAAAAAAACACACCAATATAAAAAGTAACTTATTAGAATAGTGTGATAGACAAATAGAACATGAGTACATTCACAATAGTATATGTAAGTAGCATTACGGTTAAGGATTCCAAATCAACCTGTTTATGGGCTTGGGAATCTGAAGAATCCAATATTTGTTTGTTCCCTTTTTAATCTTTTTTTTATATATATTTTTATTTTTCATCGTTTATTTTATATAATCTCAAAAAAGAAATTGTTTGAATCCTTAAAATACTATGATAGTCAAATGATGTACTCGAGTATACCAAATGGTAAACTAATTTATAAAATAATATATTATAAACAACAAGTTTAGCTGACAACCAGATTGACTAAATAAATTTTTAACTCTGTCAATAATTTGTTTTTAAAGTTGGCTAATAAATTTTAAACTGTAAAGCTTTATTATATTAGGGTAAAATATTTGTAAAGAGAAATAGTTTAGCCTATATTATGTATTATTAAATTTGTTATTATCTACTGTCGCAAAGAAACTGTAACGTATTTGGGGCTTAGACAATTTTGTTTTTTATTTTCTTATCTGATACGTAATATATGTTTATCTAACTTGTTTAATTCTTATTATAGTTATATTTTTATTTGTTTAAAAAATTTAACAGATAACGACTATTCATTAGGTCTATTTTTTGAATAGTTGCGAATATTGGATTTCCTGTAAATTATCTAACTAAATCTATTGAATTAATCAAAAATATAGTAGATTCTAAAATAAATTTTTGTCAAATTTATCAAATTTTTATTATAGATATTTTTATTAATATTATCAATGCATATAGTAAGTAATGTTATTAATATTATTAATAGTAAAAATATTATTATTTGAGCAATTCAGAGAAATTTCACTTGAGATTTTGCTAGATAAATAAATAATCTTTACTATCTATTATTATGATTATGAATAAGTAATATAAAAAAATTTTATGTTCAAAATAAAATATATATTATAAGAAAATTCTCTAATTAATGTTATATATAAAAATATGTTATTTATTCATGCCACATTATCAATGTATCAGATAGTTTAATAGATATCCAGGAAAAATTTCTCTAATCAAAGTTATATTTTACATATAAAATATATCATTTATTCATACCAATATTAATGCATTATTATTATTAATCAAAGTATCAAATAGTTTAACAGATCTCTAACTATCTGCAATATATTTTTGTTATCCATTTTTATAATTTTCCCAATTCTTCAGAAAAATAGATACAAGAAAATTATTAACATAATTTTAAAGCTAATAAAGGCTTCTGTTAAAAGTAAGTACTTTTTTTTAAATATCTATTTTCCCAGAGGATTGGAAAAATTATAAAAATTGTATATCATTATAAAAAATAAATTAAAATAAAAATAACAAGTTATTTTTATAATTTTTCCAATTCTTTAAGAAAATAATTACAAGAAATTTATTAACAAAATTTTAAAGCTAATAAAGGTTTCTGTTAAAAAAAAGTAATTTTTTTAATATTTATTTTTTCAGAGGATCGGAAAAATTATAAAATCTATATATCATTATAAAAAATAAAATTTTATACTAACATGATTTATCTTTCTTATTAGCACAACAAAAGTTGATATGATTGTTATCATTTTAGTTACTGTGCTTCAAGAAATTGAGTAGATCAGAAAAATAAAATATCAATTGCTGTGTCAATTAGAAAAATAAATCATATGGATGCTGTGCTAGTAGACTGTTTCAATTTTAAATATATGTCATTCAATATACTATCAATAGTATCATATAATTTCGTGAACATTCTCATCTGTAAAGTTATATGATAATATTGATAGTGGATTAAATAATATTCAAATTATGCTATTCAAACCTGTAAGGAGGCTTATCAAGATCAAAAATATAGAATTGAATCTTACTAGATAGGCGATAAGGTTATAACAAAAAATAACAATAGTAAGATAGTAAACAAACAAATATTAAAAAAAAAATTAAGAAACCTAATCCATGGAAACTTGTTAAAAGAATGTATACATCAGTGATACATATATCCTTTTAACAAGTTTCCATGGTGTTGGTTTCTTGATTTTTTTTTAATATTTGTTTGTTTACTATCTTACTATTGTTCTTTCTTGTTTATAGTTCATAATTTACTATTTCTATATACACGTCATAAACATAGCTAGTGCTTCAAATAGTTGACCAGAATAACCCGAAACTGACTTGGTTATAATAAATTTATTATATAAATTATAATCAATTTATAATAATTTATTATAACAATCAGTTTTGAGTTATTAAAATTAACTTTTTTAAAGCACTATATGTCACTCTCTGCGATACCTTCTTTTAACAGTTATAAATACGGTAAGAATTTGTCTTGAGTTAAGCTCAACAACAATGATGAATTCATTTTTAATTAACATTGCCTTTTAAATACTGTTTCTAAACTACGAAAACATTTTGACAATACACAAGTTTCTGAAATTCGCATAACCCCTACAACCATTGAATGTTACAATAAAGAAGGTCAAAATGTAGATATCTTATTTGGTACCACAATTCCTATGAAAAAACTCGGCTACTTTTACTTCTAGAGGATATTAGAATAAAGAATATTCCTGACTATCCATTAAAAAAAATAGTGGGAAATATGGGAAGATAGAGTTGTGTATATTCGAGATAAGATCCGTAAATCTCATCTTAACCAAATCACCCTTTTTGAATATTATTATTTTTTAAGTGAGCATAGTCGTGTATATTCGAGATAAGATCTATAAATCTCATCTTGATCAAATCTCCTTTCTTGAATATTATTATTTTTAGGTAGAAGGTGGAATAGAAATTCTTAGTGCTTTATAAAAGAAAAATTTACTGAAGAAGCATTCAAATATGTATGGAAATCTGCTAAGAGGGTCTATGAGCTATATAAGGTCCGAGGAGTACATAATATCCTCACAGTACAACATACTACCACTAACACATTAAACAAGTTATCGGTTGATGATTACTTATTGCTTCTATCAGAAGCATGTAAAGTTCGTGAAGAACTAAACATGTTTTTAGGCATTTTTACACCTTTTGCAGAGGCACAGGCCTGCCTTAAGTCCTTTGTGGAAGCACAGGTTTAGGGTATCAATTTGAAATTTGTTTTTTTTTATTTATATTTTTTTATTTTTTTTACTTGTAATATATTATTTTTCTTTTATTTGTATATGGTTTATAAAACAATTATTTAAATAAAAAAAAGTATTTCTTTTATAATCTATGTTAAATAGTATCTTAAAATAATAATAATTGTTAAAGAGATTTTTACTTTTAAACTAGTTAATCTTACACACTTTTGAACTACTATAATATGATCCAAGAAATTACTAGCTATTTGTTTTTGCAAACTGAAAAACTACCTAAGCTAAAGTATTGGACTACCTGTCAGACAACAGTCATATATGCCATTTTGTAACCTAACAGAATGTCAGTCGTATATGAAGCTTTCTCATGACCTGCCGAGATGGCGCATGCAAACAAATAGAAGAATCCAATCCTATGAAAGCTGCGCAGATTGCACAATAGGCAGGAGAATAAGGCAGGAGAATAACCCATCTGTGTCTACATAGTTAGGACCCCAAAATGAAAGACAAAACAAATTTATAAAACAAAATTTTTTGCATAACTATGTATACCCATAAACAAATTACCTAGGTAGTCAATCTATCAATGTAATCTTGAACAAGCTGATATGTATTAGAAAATAAAAATGTATTATTTTTGCCAATTTATCTCTGTATATCAATAATCAAATAAGATGAATTGAAAATTCAAAGCTTTATGTAAAATCAGATTAAGATCGCTGAATTAGGGTGATCATAATAGCGTGATGCATATTAGTAAAAAATATTTAACAATCCTTAATATTTTTATATCTTCTAGCAATAATTTCTTGACAACTATCCGATTAATATTAATAAACTTTTTTTATTTTAATTCTACAAGCA
The DNA here is from genome assembly GCA_003550325.1 of Gigaspora rosea. Taxonomy (NCBI): domain Eukaryota; kingdom Fungi; phylum Glomeromycota; class Glomeromycetes; order Diversisporales; family Gigasporaceae; genus Gigaspora; species Gigaspora rosea. The sequence continues at coordinate 165,640 of QKWP01001103.1, forward strand.
TGTAAAATTAAAATAAAAATTTTTATTGAATTTGACCTTGTAGGTATCACAAAAAACTTCAACTAAAGTTTTAAAAAAGTGATTATGATTTTTGCGTTTAAATAAAAATATTTTGATAACTACTGGATCAAATTTGGTGAAAATTGTTTTATTTTAATTCTATTGAATTTGATTGAGTAGCTATTGAGAAATAATCACTTTTTTTAAAAAAAAAAAAAAAGTACATTTTTTCTTTTACAAGAAATATTAAACTCTGAACAAAGATTTCTTGGCGACTACCTGATCAAATTAGATGAAATTTTTTTATTTTAAATTTACAAACATTTAGAATTGAATAAAAATTTTTTATCAAATTTGATTAGGCAGTTACCAAGAAATCTTAGTTCAAAGTTTAATATCTCTTATAAAAGAAAAAATTTACTTTTTTTTTAATTAAAGTAATTATCTTTCAATAACTACTTAATCAAATTCAATGAATTTTTTTTATTTTAATTCTACAAATCTATAGAATTTAAATAAAAAAATTTCACCGAATTTGACCCAGTATGTATTATGATATTTTTATTTAAACACTAAAAAATCAATAATCGTAGCCTTTTTTCTTATTTTCAAGATTTTTTCAATGCTTTTTTAAAATTTTCGCAATACCTACAAGGTCAAATTTAATAAATTTTTTTTATTTTAATTTTACATGCTTGTAGAATTAAAATAAAAAAAAATTATTAATATTAATAACCAGGTAGACTATCACTATAAGATATAAAAATATCAAATATTTTTAAGTATATATGCATAATCAACTGCACTTGCCCTAGATGATTCAAAAGTGTCAGTGAATAAATTTTATACAGATAAAGTTTATTGCATAACCATTTTTTTTCATTTCAATTAATAAAAAATCTTTTACAACAAACCATTTTTTTTTATACTTGCCTTGGATAATTTATAATTAATTGAGTATTCAAAGATATCGCTCAAGCAACTTTGCTATAAATTTTCGTTTTCAACATTAATGATTATTACTTTAAAATTTTTTTTGGAAAATAAAAAATCGGGAAGCTCAAAAAACAATAAAGAGCAATCTAAGTTTTAAATAATATAAAAGTTTTGTAAATTTTAAGGTGGATACATTCAAACTATTTCTCGTTTTGTAGTTCTGGACTAAACAGTAGGAAGCCTGTGTAATCTTCCTCTCCTCACTACAAACAATGATAATTTGACGATTGCGCCTCAAAGCTTTTAAGAGTAAAAAATATATAAAGTCAGAGGCCTTATCTTCTAAAGTTATAGATGAAATTTTTTGTATAATTATTGAAAAAGAAGGAAAAGAAGGAAGTATAATAACAAAAAAGTGAGGTGGATACATTCAAACTATTTCTCGTCTTGTAGTTCTGGACTAAACGTAGGAAGCCTGTGTGATCTTCCTCTCCTCACTACAGACAATAATAATTTAACGATCACGCCCTCAAAGCAGTATTTTTATAAGAATAAAAAATATATATATAATGTCAAAGGCCTTATCATCTAAAGTTATAGATAAAATTTTTTGTATAATTATTAAAAAAGAAGAAAAAGAAATATAATATCAAAAAAGTGAGGTGGATACATTCAAACTATTCTCGCCTTGTAGTTATGGACTAAACCGTAGGAAGCCTGTGTGATCTTCCTCTCTTCACTACTGACAATGATAATTTGACGATCGCGTCCTCTTTGATAGTGTTTTTATAAAAAAAAAATAAATGAAATATATGACATGCTTTCAAGGGAGGGAGTACGCGGACCCTAAGCCATTTAACGCGAGTTCCTGTGCCATATTATTTCTCTAAAACATAATATACATAGTCAGAGGCCCTATCGCTTCAATAGTAAAAATGAAATTTTTTGCTTAACTATGTGTATTTGAAAAATTTTAAGTGGAAAAAATGATTTATATATACTTATTTAAGCCTCATGTATATATGTAGTGCTCAAGGAATGTTTCAAGTTAGTATGGGCTTGCTATATTTGGAGACAATAGTATGTGAGACAGCTTAGCAGACTAGCCATAGATATACCAGGAACCGGAGTGATATTAAAAATTTCAACCTAAAAACCACATATAGTATTGTGTATCGATTGTAACAAAATTCTCGTAGTAAAAGCATTGCGTATCCACTTATTTGCATGGGTAATACAAGCTCCTGGGGAGGAAATAGCTGATCGGAGAGTGCAAATTTTGACTATTTTGGATCAGCCCGACGAAGAATTTGAACATGCGCAAAAGAAGAAAAAAGTGAAAATACGCAAAAACTAATATTTAAATCGATCTTGGTGCACTAATTAAAAATGACGAGAATGAAATTTTACTTATATTAAGTATTACTCTAACTCTATAGTCTCTAACATTAAGGCCCTAACTCTAAATTTTTATCTCACACACTTAGTTTATTTATTTCTTTTTTGGTTTTTGTTACCCGCGCAAATAAGTAAAATGAAAGCAGAGTCGTCATAGTCGGCTAATGTATCGAATAGCGTGTACAGGGTATCACATAAAATTACCCGAAAGATCATCTTCCAAATTCGTACAAATTGGACCATAAAGAAAACCGAACATCGGAAACTTGAAAATCAAATTGTAACACTAATCTGGCTGGTACAAAAATCGGCGTAACTACTGAAAAACAATCAAAACAATAACACGTAAACAATGAATATGTTAACGTGATCAAATAGATAGAAAAACGAAATTAACGTGATATATTTTATTAATCGAAAATAATTATTTAAACCCGAATTTTTTTACATGATAGTTATTCTTGCTTATTCAAAATTGTATTTAAATTATATTTATTCACATTCTTATATTACCCTTATAAAATCGTTAATCATATTACTGTATTAAAATCGAAATTTATACCACAATATTTTTACCGTATACCGTAAAGAACCTTGAATATTAGTTTAGCACCAACAAACTCAATATCTTAAATGATATTAAACTATATAGCGTATATTCTTATTTATTATTACACATTATTATTATTTAACTGTATTATCTATCGAATATTAAATATTATAAATAAAATCAAAGTTTATTAAATATA
>QKWP01001104.1:0-31989 GCA_003550325.1 Gigaspora rosea
CAATTCACCAATTCACCAATTCACCAATTCACCAATTCACTGTTTCACCAATTCACCGTTTCACCATTACACCGTTTCACCAATTCACCATTTCACCATTTCACCAAATTTTTATTTTGGTGTAATTCTGGTGAAACTATTTCACCATTTCACCTGGTGAAACTGCTTAATTTCACCAGCATCTATAACAGCACCTGTGCTCCCCAGGATCTATATGCCCCAGTTTTGTGTGTAACACAATGCTAGAGCTCCCAATACGAGTTAGTATAACCCAGGAAACAGATTTGTACATCCGAGCTCAGAGTCCAGGTTACTGTAATGCAGGTAAATTTTTCAAAATCGTCTCCAGTGGGATTTGAACTCTGTACCTTTTGTTACAACCACTTGGGGGAGTGACAACAATCCAACTACACTATGTCGCCACACCCCTATATAATGCAATTTTAATAATACATAATCCAATTTGTAAATGTAAAAATGTTTTTTGTATGTACATATATATACATTTTTTTTTTTTTGTAAAAATATTAATAGTTTCGTTTAACTCAACTTTTAGAGTCAAGTCAAAACTTTTAATATCCCTAATTGTAAATAGTTTTTTTGTTATTTTTTTTCTGATTAGTTTATTTGTAATGTTATAGCAACTCAACAAATAATATTATATGTCGTTTCAAATACCAAGTTACTATTTTCTTTAGTTTCTATAAATATAAATCGGCCACAATTCTGTAGTCTAGAACTTAGCTATATATCTCATTCACTATTACAGAATTTACTTACATATTACTTAGAACCTTCTACTTATTAATTTAAGATTTAATTTACCTGCTAGTTTAAACCCATCTACCTGCTAGTGTAGCCCACACAACCTATTCATTCTCTAGTTCAGAATCTATTAGATATTAAATGTATATAAAATCAAAAAAATTAAAAAAAATAAAAAATAAAATCATTTTATATTGGATTAATTATTATAATTTAATTATAATAATACAACAGTATAATTGTTTATACATATTTAATTGTATATTCTTTATTAACTATATAATGGTCACATAACCGCCCTATCCCCAAACAAATCTTTTTAACTATCTAACTCTCAGTGTTGGCATTGGACATATGTCCAATGATTTTGAAAATGATTGGACATATAAAATTTTATTTATCCAATATTTTTTTTAAATTATTGAACTTATGTCCAATGTCAACATTTGCTAACCCTAAATTTAGAGTGTATTTCCTTTTTAGTACAGTACTGTAATCGAAATAATTCATAAATATCTAAGTATATGCCAGGTTTGTTGTAAGAGTTGGATTTTATGATTAGTTGTATGAAATGTGATATGATAAGGAAATTTTTAAAATGTTCGTTTTGTTAAAAATCTGGATAAGAAACTATCTAATAATTTAATAGAAACCTTTTCTTTGAATGATTTTACTATATTATTGTAAAAACTTTTATAATCATAGATTTTTTTCTTGTTATTTTTTTGTACTTTATTACATAAGCACAACAATCTCGAATTAGTCAATAATGACTTGTAAAGCATACTCATAATTGCATGATAACATCGACATTGGATCATGTGATGATATTAATCATTGTATGACCAATATTTTATGTTATTGTATGAGGTAAAAAAATATCAGTACAATAGTACAGGTATATCAGTGGATGAATCAAATACCTTTCAGATATTTTGGAGCTGCTATCACTCCCAAAACATCTAAAAGATATTTAATTCATCTACTAATATACCCGTACTACTGTACTGATATTTTTTTACACTCATACAAATTACTCTTATATGATAATTTATAATTATATTCTACTAGTGTCACCTATTACTTAGAATTGCATTAGTCCTGAAAAAGACCGGTCCAGGACTAGTTCTGGACCGGGAGCAGTAAAAGCCATGGGACTATTAAAGGACCGGTCCTGGGACCAGCCTTGTAGTGATATTTGTATCACCCAATCAAATTTCTTAATCAGGTGTAATGTAGATCATATGATGTTTGTTTACATCTGTCAGTAAATAATTACGTCATTTTTGGCCAATAAAGTCTTATGCATTAAAATTGATGTAATTATTAAAGAACTGTTATGAAACCAAAGGACCGGACCAGACCGGGACCGTAAACACTATGATAACGGTCCTCTTAGAGACCAGACCAGACCAGATCGGACTGATGCATCCCTACTATTACTGCTAATTTTTGACAACAGATAAATGTGCTATGTTCATTCTTTTCAACTCCAATTCCATTAAAAACAAATTAATTTCTTACCTGGATTATATTTGAAAATGAGTGGTTCAACTTCAATTCTTTTGTCATATCATATCCAACATTAAATGTTTAACTAGCGTCACCTGTCCCTGCTGATTTTTGATAATAGACAGCTGCTTTATGTTCATCCTTTACAACTTCAATTCCATTAAAATAACAATTTCTTATCTGATTATTTGTTCCATCAATATTCCTTATCTTTTTTTTTTTTTAAAGAGAGGTCTATCCTCTAGTTCTTTATTTAGATTTTGTATATTATACATATTTAATTACATGTAGAAATTACTAATCTAAGGGGAAGTAGAGATAAGAGCTGAGGTTTACTCTCGACCTGATTCTTTCTAGAATGGTCGTAGACCTCTAGTTTTTGAGTATATTGTTAGTGGAGAGATTATTACTATGTATAAATTTGTCTATTCAATGTTTGATATAAGAAGGTGTAGGTAAAAGTGTTTTCGTCATAATTGGTGGAGTTAAGGAAGGGGAGGAGGAACGGCCTCTGAGTGTCGAGACATTCTGAAAGGTATCTATATTTCTTTGTATATTAGTTTGGCGATTTGATGATGTAAGAGGGGAAATAGTTTCTTTTTTTGGTATGGGGTGGCGAAAGGAGCTAAAGTACGACCCATGATGATGCCAATTGGAACTTTATTGTTGATATGTAGGTCAGTATAGTTGGAGATGAATGCATTTGGGTTCTCCAAAGGCAGTTCCTTTTTTTCAGCTATTTTTATCAGAAGTCTTCTGAGCTCTGTTTTGAAGTTAAAATGATTAGAAATACATATTAGTAAGTGGGAGTAATCTTTCGAGGTTGAATAGCATCTAGGACAGAAATGGTTTGGGTATTTCTTCAGGTTACGGAGGTGTAAAAGAAGGTGAGTAGGAAGTTCTTTAGCTAGTAATTTAATCTTGAAGTTCTTGATATTAGATAGAGCGGGATTAGTATAAAGTGCTTTAGGTTTGTCGTTGAAGATTAGTGTTTCGAGAGTAATGTTCCAGTCAATGTCCTTGAGGTAGAACTCCCAGAGATGGATTCTTTGTTGGTTATGCCAGAGGATGTCATTCGTTATTTGGTCAGAGTTTTCGTCGGATAGATTGTTGGTACATTGTTGGTTAGAGTTGTAAACCAATTGTATAGGAAGTCTTGAAGGGTGATATTATGATATTAAGTGGATAAGGGGAAAGCAGGTTAGTGATTTTGAGGTCTGGATCAAATAGGTTTTCTAGTTTCCTTTCTTTGAGCATTGCTATTAAGGTTTGCTGTAGGTGTGGGAAGTGTGAGTAGTCGAGTTCTAGATGCAAGATTTGGTGTATGTCCAGTGTGTGCTCCACGAGTTCTTGAAAGGTAAATTATTAGTAGTAATTTTTAGTTTGGCTGTGTTATCCAGTATAGTGGCGATGAAAGTGAGTAGAGTTAAAAGTGAGTTTGTCTTGGATGGCCAGTATTTATTAAAGATATTAATTGTTAATCCACAGTGTTTGAGTATGCAAGAGGCTATTGTCTTGCCGATAGCTTTGCTGTTGTCCTTATTAATTGCCATGTCTAATGAAATTGTTTTTTTCTTGAAGTTGGAAGACACAAGGGATTCCCATTTCTCTATAGGTGGGTTGTTGAAGGCTGAGAAAGGTCTAGGTAATGTCTTTTTTATTGTCACAGGTTTAGTTGGGAGTAATAGGTGGTAGAGTGAGCGTGTTATGTTATCAATGTCTGCGTGTATTTGCCATTTACAGTCTATTTGTAGGTTGTGTATAAACTGTTTGTCTACCAAGAAGTAACATCAGAGGTTTTTAAATTTTTTGTTTTTTATTTCACAGCCAGGGCATGGTTCAACGGATTTTGTATGCCTTGTCATGATGTAGTGCTTGGCCTTTAGAATATTAGTAGTTTGGTTGAAAATTTTTGCGATTTCTCCTTTAGAGGTGATTATCCATCCTTTCTTGCCAGGGGTCCATTTGGGAAAGCTGAAAGGGTTGAATTTTGTTAGGTTGAGTGTGGGCGAGGCATGTGAGGTAATTAGGTCTTGTATGAATCGGAACCACTTGGGATTCTTTCTCGTTGGATTTTTTTGATATTATGGTAAAAGTTTCGCTAATCCAGAAGTTCTTTGTTTCGGAAGTCCATGAATTGTTCAATACAGGTAATCCCATGTTTCCTTAATGTGTGTACACTTTGGGTGGGAGAGGAGAATTTGGTTAAGTGATGTACCAAGTAGGCTGGTTGTGATGGGCCAGTTGTTTAGTGGTCTGGAGAATTTTATGTTCAGTTTGTATATTGCCTATATGGCTTGATAAGTGTGGATAAGGTATTGTGTTTGTGGAAGGGCAGGCCAATGTGTGCGCAGTGGCTTGGATTTGTTGGAGTCGTAATTTTAGGTAGGATTTATTGAAGTCAGGGTGGTTTAGACCTTTTGTAGGTTAGAAGTAAGGGTAGATAATTGTGCTTGCGATATATCAGTGAGGGCATAGATGTTTGTATAGTGTAGGAAGGAGTTTGGCAGACTTTTTGCTATCTTAGCTTTCTGTCATACGATTTTGGTTATTAATTGATTTATTAGTTTTATATCAGCAAAAAAATAGACCGATATATATCGATTACTAACCAGATAATTATATATCGATACTAATCACCCCTGCCGATTACTAACGATCATGATAATGATCGATATATAGCGAATTCGTTAATCAGCGATAATGCTAGTTATCGATACTAATCACCCCTGCCGATTACTAACAATCATGATAATGATCGATATATAGCGAATTCGTTAATCAGCGATAATGCTAGTTATCGCTATATAACCAATTTGATTACTAGCGATATATGGTAACTATTGATTATGATACTATAGCGAATTTTATTGCTAGTTATCACGATAGTATTAGATAAATAGCAAATTTATTACTAGTGATATTCGATATTATTAAATATACAGTGATTCAATTTCATATTTGTATACTTTATGAAGTGCAGTCAATCCAATTTTATTAAGAAAATTGCAAATACAAATGAAAAAGAAAATACTATAAAGAAAAAAATAAGCAAAAGGCTAAACTATTGTTATCCTATATCCACTTCTTCAAAGATATTAGGTAACTAGAGTGATCTTAGACAGTGAACACTTTGTGTAACTTCAAACTTTGTTACTGTGGTATATCTAAGTCAGTATGGCGTTTTTAAGAAAACTTAACAAAGAAGATTTAAGGCAATTTGCAATTACGAAAGAGGCTACAATTAAAAGTATATGAGGATACTAATAACTGTTTGATTTGTGTAGTTAATAGTTGTTTTTATTATTGAAAGAGTATGAAGACTCGATGTTGAACTTAAGGTCCACATCGGCCGCTTTTATACTTTTTGAAATTTTACAAATGTAACGGTCAATACCTTTTACATGTGTAATATATACTATAACTATTATTAATAAAATATATAGTATAACTAATATAAATATAAGATATGTAATAAATAATATATATGTAATAAATAAAATATCTAGAATATAAGCTATAAATATGACATCTTTTAGATATGTCAGATCTACGATTTTTGTCCGCAGCAATCGCCTAGCCAATCAGATTGCTGATCAATTAATAAGTATAGGAGTAAATATTTGACAACTCCTATCTTGGCAACCAGAGGTCGTACAGGACGTACTATAGCTTATTCGAACCGTCTCATTGCGCTGAGTCGAATGGTAGTTGTTTCATCGAATTTGGATCACTGGTTCAAACGTTATGTCCGTTTTTGTAATATTTTACAGGTTAACACTATTATTAAATAAATCGTCTAGCTCTTCTATAGACATCATAGATGAAGTTTTTCAGTATACGGGTACAGGATCAGGATCAGGCTCAGGCTCAAGTTCAGGTGAGGATTGTCTTGCCGTTTCAGCCGCAGGACGTCCTGCAATTTCACTGTTCATGATTTCTTTTGCCGAATTATAATTAGGACCACCATTGTCGAAATCATTCTAATAAAATACAAAGAATATTAATAATAAATATAATTATCAGCATAAAACGATATATAACAAACACTTACTAGGTATTGACTCATTCGACGCTTCATTAATTTATCCTTGCACAGAACAGTTTTAGACCGGGGGTTTAATAAAATGTCGCACACAGCCAATGTGAAAGCACAGTGATGGTTGGTCAAAGTCGGGACAGCAACCATGCTGGAGGCAGTTCTTGCGATGATAGAGACCCAAAAAACCTCTTCAATATTCTTCTCAAAAAGAGCACGATAGCAATCGTTAACTTGTGGACTTTCCTTCCACCGAATTATTTCGGCAGCACTAGCAGTGCTTTTGAGGGGAGGCAATCTTTCGCGACCGAAAACCTTCCAAATTGAGGAACATACGTTTTGCAACGCCGCACCACGATAGTTCTTAACTTTTTGTAAAAGCTAATAAAATAAACAAATAAATAAATTTGTTATTAGTGAAGGAATAAGCAAAAAAAAAAAGAAAAACAATTAAACCAGTAAAAAAATAGCAAAAGAAAAAAAAACAAAATAATTAAACGATTGAAATTAAAATAAAATAAATATATTGAATAAAACGATATAAAATGATTAAAACCAGTAAAAAAATAGCAAAAGAAAAAAAAACAAAACAATTAAACGAGTGAAATTAAAATAAAATAAATATATTGAATAAACTGATATAAAACAATTATATACTTGGCTACACCACGCTCCGTGAAAATGGTTGGTGAATTCATTTTCACTTAGAGTCGACATGTATTCGGCGAAGTTTTCGGTAAGGTAGCTCTTAAGGGCTTCCTTTAATGTATTTTGTGTGGGATAAACGTGGAGTGGGAAAGACATTTCACAACGCCTGTATATACGTCCTGCAAGGATTTTATAATAGGTTTAAAAACAAGTTTTATATTCTATACACTACATTATACACACAAAGACTTACGTTCAACACCTTTGCAGAAAGGTCCTTTTCTTGTTCACTCCTTTGGCATCTCATTTCAACCTTTAGCTCTCGGAGCTCATTGTTCGTTTTTTGGTTCAAAAGGTACAGCTGCCTGTTTTGTTGAAACAGTTTGGCATCGACTTTTTTGCGATACTCAACGTAACTGCTGAATTCTTATCATTATGAAAAAAAAATTTTTCAAAAAAAAAAAAAATTTCCCAACTAAGGGTCAATCTAGAAATCTAAGATCAAAAAAAAACAAACTTATATACCATTACGATCGCGTATTTGATTGGGTATGGGTGATTGATACTGATTGGGTGTGGGTGGTGTGGGTGATCATCGATCACAAGATCGTGACCTATAACGTGACCTGGATCGAAAACTGGATCGAGATCTTTCACTTTCTGTATAATGCGGCAGCGATGATAAGGACCTATTGCGATCGCTAATACGCGATGCTCGAGTACGTTGATGGGATAGGTTTTGGTTGGATCGACGTTCGGTAGTATGTGATGTTGATTGATGAGGGGAGTTTTGACATGGTGGGTTTGGTATAGATTGACGAGATGGGTTTGGTGTGGATTGACGAGGTGGTGTGGTTTGACGAGATAGGTTTGTGGTGGATTGACGAGGTGGATTTTGATTTTGTTTGCTTTTACCTTTGTTACCTTTACTACTCATATTTTCAAATATATTCTGTACACTCGCAATGCTTATAGCTAATGAGTCAGAATCATAATCATCAACGATATTAAATGATTGTCGAGGTGTATTCGATATATATTGATTGTTATCGATAAGGACAGGAGGTAAGTTATTGTTCGAAGTATTGTCAGGCAATAAGTTAATGTTTGAAGTGGTGTTATCAGAAAGCGGGTTGTTATTAATGTGGGAGTGTTATTATGAGTGTTGTTGTTTGTAGTGTTGTTATGAGGAGCGGAAGTGTTGTCAATGAAAGCAGGAGTGCTATTAATAGGAGTGTTACTATTAGAAGCCATTTTGAAATTCTAAAAAATGTCTTTACTTCTACAATTGCCAAATCGCTTATATATATATAACCAAGAAAAGTATGACAATATTAATCGATATATAGTATATATTAACAAAAAAACGAAAGTGCAATTATCTTATTAGATGTTTGGTCACTTACGTATGACAACAAATTTTTTTTCTTGATCAACTTACGTATAACGACAAATTTTTTTTCTTGATCAACTTATGTATAATGACAATTTTTTTTCTTTGATCAACTTAGTATGACAAATTTTTTTTGATCAAATTACGTATAACGACAAATTTTTTTTCCAACTTAAGGTAAAAAAGGGTAATTTGACGAATTTGGATATCGCGTGTTCTAATGATTGGGATTGAATAATTTTTATACCATTCGATTCGTCTTGATGAGATGAATCGAATGGTACAAGAACCACCCGATTCTGATCACTGGATCACAAGATATCATCGATTATTTGCCAGGTTTATACTTCGTAGCATATAATCGATGATATATCGTGACTCAGTGATCGGAATCGGATGATTTTTATACCATTCGATTCGTATCATCGAGATGAATCAAATGGTACAAAAATTATCTGATTCTGATCGTTGGATCACATGAGATATTATCAATTCGTCAAATTACCCCTATCTCTCTAAATTTAAACTTTTTGATACGATGTATAATGTCACTTTAAAAAAAGACTAATTTTATATAAAATAATTATAAAGTTTAATACAATTAATACGTAGGCATGCAAAATAGTGCACATGTGTAATACCGGAAACGGTCTATTGAACAATTGTTACACTGACTGTATAAACGTGCATTCAAGTTTACTCGTACAGTGTGTCCACGCTACGCTTCGGACAGTTAAAATAAATAAGTTTTTATATTAGTTATTTTAACTTCGTCAAATTACCCTTTCTACCTTACGTATAGTGACAATTTATTATAAGAAAATTAGATAATAAAAATAAAGATTGAATACACTCGTTTTTAATTGGTATATAGTAAAAAAAACTCATTTATTCGACAATTTATTATATGAAATTAGATAAAAATAAAGATTGAGTACACTGGTTTGTAATCGTTATATAGTAAAAAAAAACTCATTTATTCGACAATTTATTATATCTGAGAATAATAAAATTAATATATTGTAAGAGCGAAAGTATACGTATCTCATTTGTTGTTTGGTTATTGTAGTAATAAAATTAATAAAATTAATAAATTAATATAATTGATGATGTCAATCGTTAAAAAAAAGAACGAAGTATACTTATCTCATTTGTTGTTTTGGTCATACAATTTACTATCATTACAAGTGTAATAATAACATGCTGAGTTTTATTTAATTATTGATAATTTTTGCTGAGATTTATAATATTGAATTAATTACATAATATAACGTTAGTTTCTTGCTTATAAACTACGTAATACCCGTTTGTTTTGATCGAAGAAAAGAATAGCTTAAATCGATAAATATCGATTAAAAATCATTTAAATCATTTGAACCTTATTTTTAAATTTACCTTCTATATTGCTTTGATGGGCATCAGGAAGTTTTTGAGGGGATATATAGCGATTATAATTGAGTTAATCGATTAGTATCAATAAATTTTAATCGATTCGAAACACTATCGATTATATTCGATTATAGGTAAAATATCGATTAATACTGATATAAATCATTAATCGATTAATATCGATTATTAAAATTCGTAAATTATAATCAAACTTTTACAACGGTTTCTCGATAACTAGTAATTAGAATTAGCTAAAATTTTTACTGAAGATAGTATCGATATTCCTCTATAATATATTTAAATTTTATCCGAGTAATCGCTTCTATACAATAGTCAATTTTTAAAAATTGACTATCGTATAGACGCGATTACTCGGGAACTACTTGATCAATCCGGATAAAATTTATATATATTATAGAGGAATATCGATACTATCTTCAGTAAAAATTTTTGATAATGCTAATGACTAGTTATCGAGAAAATCGTTGTCAAATTTTGATTATAATTTACAAATTTTTATATATATCGTTAGGATAGGGGCGCAATTAATCAATGATAATCTTCTGATTATAATCGATTATAATCTGTTTGCAAATTTTGGTGGTGATCACTCTTTCTTTTTCGTTCGCTTTCAACTCGTTTATCGCCTTTTCTCTTTCTCTTTATTATATCTCTTTTTATCTTTATCTTTTTAATCCGAGGAACAGAATCCTGTTCAGGTTCCGGTGTCCTGGCATCCTATTTATTTCTCTTTCGTTAGTTTTCGTTATATATCGCTATTTCGTCCTTTTCTCTCATTCACTCTATTTGATTCTTTCATTTATTTTCATCAATTTCATTCGTTCTTATCCTCTCATTTATTCTCTTCTTTTTAAATCACTCTCATCTCTTTCTTCGCTATTTTTCGTTATATATCGCTATTTCGCCCTTTATCTAATATACTCCCATTTTATTCTTCCATATATTTCATCTATTTCATTTATTCTTATCTTCTCTTTGTTTTTATAGCTTTCTTTTATTACTCTCTTTGCCCTTTTTATTTTTCTTCCTTTTTTATTTTTTTCAAAATGCGTTGGGATTGTGAATATTGTGATTGAGATTTTTCAAAAGCTTTTGCATTGGCACAACATATTTCAAAAAAACATCCTTACATCAAAGATTCAACAGAATCAACAAATCAAGCTGTTACTACTGAACAATTTGATGACAATGTTTGGGTACTTCCAGAATATAATCCTAATAGCTCTATAATATATGAGATAAATTGTATTAATTATATGGCACCCTTATAAATGTTATTAAGTGATAATATTTGTTATAGGATGAAGTTATACCAGGTTCTCTATCCAAGTCAGATGTTTTTATGGACACAGAAAATAATTCTAATGAAGCTTATGAGGTAAGTTGGTTGAATAAATAGGTATAAGTTATAAAACGTTGCATAACGTTATATATTAGGATGAAGATTCTGATAAAGATTCTGATATGGAAATGGAGCCTCTCTTAACAAATGTGTCCATTTCGGTGGAATATGATCTTGAAGACTATGAAGGTGCTTCATATAAAGTTGCTTTTGATGATTTACTACATCCACCAGCCGTAGAATGGCCTAACGAAGCCCATCGTGAATTTATGGAGATAGTTAATAAGTATCAACTATCTAATTCAGCTGGTGATTCTATTATAAACTTCTTCAACAAATATTCAAGTTTGGATGTTTCACTATTACCTCCGTCTACAAGAATGTGGAAAGAAATTTTTGGATAACTCTATCGTCCTCATATGATGTTCAAAGGAATTCCAATTACAACGTTTCAAAACGTTGAATTTATGTTTTACTATCGATCATTAATAAAGACTATAAAGTCTTTATTAATGATCGATAGTATCAATCGGTCATTAGTTCTTCAATATGTAGATAAAAAAGAAGTAATTAATAGTATAGAACATCGTGTATTTGAGAAACAGTATAACTGTAATTGGTGAAGGCGAGAAGAATCGGCATTACTTCCTGGTTATCGTTTACTATCGATAATACTATATTCAGATGCAACAACCTTTAATCATATGGGTAAATTCTCCGACCATCCAATATTCTTATCACTTGGTAACATTTCTAACTACCAGAGGAATAAACCAGAATCTAAAGCATTAATTGGATATCTTCCAATCTTAAAGGCCAAGGATACTCAAACAAAAATTCTAAAAGGTTCCGTAAAATAAAAAGAGAGGTCTTTCAGAAGTGTATGGCGATTCTTCTCAGGCCTATAGCGGATAAGCCAGAGCTTAACTTTGTTGTTCGTGATGAAATAGTCACCTTCATTCCTCGAATCTCAATGATTTTGGCCGATTTAGCTGAAGCAGATAAAATAGCAAATGTTTATCAATCATCTACTTCAAGACGGCCTTGCCATTCATGTTTAGTATCAAGGAATGATTTGAATTATAAATTTAAATAATACTTCACCTAGAACACCAAATAATATAATACAAGCGATTAATAACGGTGAAGCAAAAGATAATTCAATTCATCCTGAAGTAAATGCATTTTGGGAGATAGGGTATGTAATCAATAGTTATTATTGAATTAATATACACATGTTGAATCAATAAATAACAGGTACATATCGGGAGACAAATCTCCCGATATGTACCTATTATTCTATAGATCTGCCAAATAACTGTAGCATATTAGTAGCATGTTGGTAATATAGGTTAGATATCGGGAGGTAGATCGATAATAGTAACATAATATTAACATACTGGGACGTCCCGGTATCTAACTCTCAGTCCAAGAGATGTTCTAGTATGTTAATATTATGTTACTATTATTGATCTACCTCCCGATATCTAACCTATATGCTACTAATATGCTACTGATATGCTACAGTTATTTGGCGGATCTATAGAATAATGGGTACATATCGGGAGATTTGTCACCCGATATGTACCCGTTATTCATTGATTCAACCTGTGATAATATTATTAATTAAATATATAATTATAATGTTAATATATAATATAATTACATAATCATAATAAATTAATATATACCATAATAAATTAATATATAATTATAGTAACTTCAATATATATGAAGCAATCGTCCCCGATCGAATGCATACCTTGGATCTTGGCCTCTTCAAGTATATGCTAGACTTTACTAAAGAGCTTTTACTTGAGCAGTGTGAGAGCCAAGTAATTCAAAATTTTGAACAACGATTAACGTTGATTCCTAGATTCCACGGCCTCAAAATAATGAAGAATATATCTGACATAACACGTTTAACAGCCGATGAACTGCGAAATATAATGAAAATAATAATCTTCGCCCTAGATAATCTATACAATAATTATGAAAGGCCGGGTGTTAGTAATAAGCGGTTATGTCAGGTTCACTACAAGTTCCTTCGAATGTATATGGCCACTCGAAAAGAATCGTTTACAAACGATTCTTGTAATCAGCTTCAGGTAAAACAAACACTTATCTTTACAAATGCTTTATTACAGTATTAATGTATAATATCATAGACATTTATTATGGATTGGGCCAAAGAATTCATTGCATTATTTTCAAAATATTCTCGAAGTGGCCTCCAACTCCCAAAACTACATTCTTGGTGCTATCATATAATACCTGCAATTAAAGAATATGGGTCAGTAAATAGCATGTCCACGGAAACATATGAAACACTTCATAAGACTTATGTCAAAAATCCCTACCGCATGTCAAACAAAAAAGAATATATGAAACAAATAATAAATACGGTAGGCTGAAAAAGTGACCAAATTGGCAAAAAAATTTGCGTCACGAAAAATTAATTATCATGAATTATCGATGGCCATCGATAATTCATGATAATTAATTTTTCGTGACGCAAATTTTTTTGCCAATTTGGTCCCTATTCATATATATTAAATAAAATGGCTATATATCGCTAATAATCGATATATAGGTTAAAAGAAAAAAGTTAACCGAAAAAGAAGTTTCCAAAAGGAAACGAAGAACAAAAGGGTTCGGAAAGCGGTTGTGGACAATAAATTTGGAAGATCTTGATGACTTCCTCAAAAAAAATAAAGACATAGACTCTTTACAAAAAGAAGGTTTGCAAAACCTGCTAACCGGCCTCGACGAATTTTTTGAAGAGGAATCAAGTATGTCAATTGACGATGATGCACGGATGGAATTTTTTGCATCAGCAGCTTTAGATAGCACTGATATTATTCGTGCTACTGCGAAATTTCACGGAAAACCTATGTTTTCTAATGTTGAAATAAGTGCTAAAGTTGATGAAAAAGATGTAAATTGGTACGGCTTAGTAAGTAATATTCACATTATCTGATTCTGCATATATATATAATGGTAATAAGTATATTAATAATAATGAGTAATAACGAAAGCAAAACAAGCGCGAATATAGACAATATTATCATTACATCACGAGTAATTATATACTAATATAATAATTATATATTAATTTTCAGGTATTGCTAATACTTAAGTTTTACCGAGCGGTAAACAGAGAACCGCTTGAATTCGTGCTTGTTCGGTGGTATGAAGAAGAGGGCGAACTGTGGGAATGCCCTAAATTAAAATTAATTAAGTATTACAGTTGTATTCCCATAGAAAGTATAGACAAAACCGTTCATATTGTTCCAAGATTTGATAAGACAAATGAATATTTGATGAACATTTACATGTTCTAATAAAATTAAAGAGTTTATCGTTAATCAATTTGCTACAATGCAATAAATAGATGCATATCGATATGCATCGGATAAATTAATATCCGAGCAATAAATAGATGCATATCGATATGCATCGGATAAATTAATATCCGATATAAATCAATAAATAGATATAAATCGCATGGTAACACAGAAAATCATATCGATATATATCGGTAAAAGATAAATATCGATAAAGAGCAAACATATCGATATATACCGGTAAATGATAAATATCGTTAAATAACTAATTATCGATATATATCGATTATATTAATATCGATATAAATCATTTATTAGATTCATATCGCAATCTAGCAGACCTATTACTATCGACATATAGCGATATTTGTTATTTATCGATATATAACCTATTGATATATATCGACAATTAACAAAAATCGCTATATATCGATATTAATAGGTCTGCTACATTGCGATATGAATCTAATAAATGATTTATATCGATATTAATATAATCGATATATATTGATAATTAGTTATTTAACGATATTTATCATTTATCGGTATATATCGTTTTTTGGTTATATATCGTTACATAACCTAAATTATCGATATATGCCATTATTTTCTAATCGATATGCATCGATTTATTGCTATATATCGATATATATCTATATAAAAAATTTTCTGTTGTAGTTGGGAAGTGTTGAAGTAGGAGGAGAGAATACAGTATTTGAATTGGAGTAAAATGACATGGTTTTAAATGTAGATAGCTTGCTTCTCTGTTATTCGAGTGACCTAGAGCTTCATCATGTTCGTTTTGATTTCAGCTATTATTAACTTTTGTATATTGGTATGTGTTCTTCTTGTTGTGAACCATGCACCTAAGTATTTGAGGAGAGTATTATGTGGAAGAACAGTGATTGGAGTATTGTCGAAAGTAATGCTCAGCATAGGAGTCGAGGAGTTAAAGATTAGAAATGATTTAGAAGGGTTGACTTTGATGTTATTAAGTTTATAGAAATTCGAGGCCGTATCCAGAATGTCTATTAATATTTGTTTATGGGGGGCTATCCATAGTGAGTCGTCCATATAGGCCATAATCGAAGTATGAATTTGTTTCAGGGTTTGGGATGGAATTGTGGATGAGTAGCCAGGGTAGCATTGGTATATAGTAGCGATTAAAGGTCGTAGTAGATCTTCCATAATAGCAGGGAAAAGGTTTTGCCTTGATCTATTCCATCCAATACGGCATATGGTTGAGTAAATCTGAGTTCTGTTATTACTTGGTTCGTGCGGTTGGTTAATAGATAAGTGAGAAGGTTGATTATGTTTTGAGGAATTTTTATTCTACGAAGGGCTTTTCCTAGTGTATTAATATTGACAGAGTCGAATGCTTTGGACATGTCTTGGGAGAGGGCCCAAATTTCTTTGTTGTTGGTAGTGGCATCTTCCAGCATATATGTGAGTTGAAATACTGGTTGGATAGTCAATTAAAAGGGGAAAGCGGCAAAGTTCATTGGTGAAAGTATTTCATTTCGCATTATAATCTTAGTCATCCTGTTGTTTAGAATTTTAGTAAAGATTTTTCTCGTATGGTCAATAAGGGTTCGTGTTGAGGTCATAATTGTATTTCAGTCTTTTTGGTATTGGCCAGACATTTGCTTGGAGCTACTGCTTGGGAATACAATTTAGTTGTAGACAGTTATTAAAGATTTTCTGGAATAGTTCTATTGCAGATATTGGGAGGTGTTGAAGAACTTCATTTGGGATCCCAGTGGGTCTAGTAGCTTTATTTTTTGGTGTGTTTTTAATTGTATATTGAATTTCTTTCAGGGAGATTGTACTAGTTAGTGGTGTGTATATAAATGGGTCTATGTTTTCTATAGGGAGGTAGGCTTCCTTTCAGTCATCTTCAATCTCTTGGTTTGGTAGATTGGCCTTAGTCCAGTTCTTGAAGTGTGTATGCACGTGTTCTAAGACTTCTTGTCTATCTGTTATTATCTGATTGGAAAAGATTATTCTATCGGTCCTGACAGGGTCAGATTTTTATTTTAGAATACTGTCTAGTATTCTGGAGGTATTATCCTTAAAGTCAATGTAACGACAGTTAATATAATAGTTTATTTTGTCAGTTTGTTCTTGTAATTTCTCTAGATTACGGGCGTTCCAAATAGTGTGTTTAATTTGTTTAAGTTGGAAAATAGTGTGTGGAAAGGAGGGGCTAGGTCTGATGGTGTGAGAGGGGTAATGTCCGTTTTGGACAATTCGGCCAC
Source organism: Gigaspora rosea (assembly GCA_003550325.1). NCBI lineage: Eukaryota > Fungi > Glomeromycota > Glomeromycetes > Diversisporales > Gigasporaceae > Gigaspora > Gigaspora rosea. The sequence continues at coordinate 16,715 of QKWP01001104.1, forward strand.
CATGGAGAGGTGCTTATTACATTGAATTATCGAGTCAGGAAGAGACTTGGTAGTCAAAAGTCTAAGGCATTTGTTCATCGACTTCAATGCTAGATGTAAGTATACATGTTGGCAAAATCCCAAATTACTATAGTTTGGGATTTGTCCGCGCCCAAATCCCAAATATATCCCAAATTAATTTCTCAAAAACTTTATTAATAATCTTTGTTTAAACAAATAGTAGATATTCTTATTGTTATAGATAACATATTTGCAAAATTTCAGGCCTACTTTTTTGATTTAATTTTTTACAAATAGCAATTGTATTTTTTGAATTTGGGATTTGTCCATGTTTTGCCAGCAAGTATAGATATAAGTGGGTGGCTTTGAGGGATAATGCATAGAAGTGTTTTGGAGTAGTAAAGGTAAAAGGAATAAGTTTGTTTATAGTATTCTTAACCAGGACTTCCAGGCTGTTCCAAGCTTTATCTAGTTCTCTTGTATTCCATTCTGGTTCCATTTCAAAGGCAGGTAATTTATGCTTGACACCCTTGTCAATTTTTGTAGAAAATTCTTCCCATTCTTTGGTAGTCATTTTTGAGTATTGGTATATCTTGCGTTTTCGTTTTTTGTTGTGGTGGTTTTTCTGTTTGATAATATTAATATGCCAAGTGGTAGAAATAATATTGTAATCGCTTTCGGAAACGAAATCAGCGTTGGTAATTGTTGGTTCATCTATAGTATGAATTATTTCTGAATTACACCAAAGATCATCAATTTGGCTGGTGGAGTTTGGCCCTTTCCATGTTGGTGTGAAAATGTTGTAGAACGAAAAGAGGCTTATCGCATTGGTCGAGTTTAGCTTGTTAAAAAGTGGGAACTTCTTGTCTCTAATTTGGTTTGCATTTAGGTCTCCCAGAAAAATTGAGTTCCAGTTTCTATGCTTTGCTTCTAGGAACCAAGAGAATATTTTTTCTTGTATGTGTTTATTAAGGTCAGGATGGTTAGTGCTAGAAGGCAGATAGGTGAAAATGATGTGGGGTTTATTAGCTGGGAAATAAAAGTCTATATATATAGCCGTGCCTAGAAGAGTACTGATGTCATATATGTATGGTTGTAGTTGGTTACAACCCATCAATGCTGTACCAAGACTAGTATCTTTCTGTTTGGCTGTATAGGGTTCAAAGTTCAAGGAATAAAAAAAGTATAATGGGTTAGTAAGGTTTAAGGAGCATGAGTCTGTGAGTTTGGTTTCAGTCAGCGAAATGATGTATAGGTTAGATTCAGCACAGTATTCGATCCAACTCTGTGCTTTTTTTAATCTGATGAGACCTCTAATGTTGTAAGTGGCAATGTTTATTCCGTTCTTGGTTGAAAGTGTTGAAAGCGTAAGTCTGTTTTGTGTAGTTTGTGATGTATTAGTCTCAAGCAGTTGTGCTATAGTTTGTGTGTCAGTAGTTTCTCTAGATATCATCGTAATCATAGAGGTCCCATTCTGGTTTGGGTTGGTCAAGTAGGTTGAATAGATAGAGTGGAGTAGTGCGAAAATTGAAGTTTTTACAGAAAGTGTCTATTGTGGAAATCACTTTCTTGTAGTCGGTTATAGGCAGTTCGATAGTAGTGTCAGGCATTGTTTTGTTAAGTATTTTCTTGAAAGATTCAAGGTTAGTTGGTAATTTTGGTTTGCTGTTAGAGTTGTATGGTTGACGTTGTTTTTTTTTTTAGGATTTTTAGCCAGGTCTGTGGGATCTGTCTAAAGAAGTAGAATTTGCGTAAGTTCCTTGTAGTTGAGAGTCCGTAATAGATATATTTAGTTTAATTTTCTGGATTTTCTGATAGTCCCATGGTAGCTCCGGTTTATTTGTAAAATTAACATCAGTGTATTTACGGGGTAGTGGTTCCGGAATATGATATTCATCTTCAATTTCTGCGATAAATTTTTGTACTGTGACCAGATCTGTTAATGGGAAAGAATATTTGTCGCCTAGTTTTAATTCATCTGGGCTTTTGGATAAATATTTTCTTTGTCAGATATAGTCATTTGGCACTCTTGAAGTGGTAGTATTCTTTTAGCATGTTGATATGATGTTTGAAGTCAGTCTTATTTTTTGCAATAAAAGAAAATAGATATTGGATTTCTTTGTTTAGTTTCTGTAGGGTAACTGGGAGTGGTGGTTTAGTCTCAACTTCCGGTAGATCGAAATAGAAGAGTGGTAGTTCTTTGAATATGTAATAAGTACGCAGTTCTCTACAATATTCTGAAAGGGAACAAAGTTTTGTATAGTCTGTAATGGGGAAGTGGTTGGTTATTTCCGAGGTTAGATCAGCCGGGTAGGGTGGTAGCAGTGTACGAGTGTGTGTAAAGTAAGTTTCTGTAAGTCGTGAAAAGAAGAAGACCAAGCGAAGTGTGCTGACTATTTGCCGAGTATTGTGGTGGTCGTTAATTGGCAGTTGGAATGAAAGGATTGTACAGATATTTTCTGAAATCTCTTCAGGTTTATTGGTGAGAGAAATGATAGCCTCATTAATTACACTATTTATAGCTGTATGGGCCATAGCAAAGTCGATGTGTTTTTCTATTTTCCCAAAGCCCCACAAGTAGAATAACCAGCTGGTAATTTCATGACCATTCAATTCTAAAAAGTCAAGATTTTTCAAGTAATTGATTGCTATTTTTTGCCAGAGGCCAAAGAAGATCTGATCATGATTGGTTTTGTTGGTCATAGGAATGTTGTGAAGTCTTTTATAGTGGTGTGTAGCCTTATTTAAAAGTATAGTAAATTCAATTTGGTGGGGAGCTTGGGCTGTAGTTGTTCAGGTGAACGAACGAAAGAATGCTGTGTCTCTGTGCCGTATCTTCGCGTTGATAGCTGATGGGATCCGGATATCTGTTGGTATTGTGTTGAGCTTGTGCCTTGTGAAAGCGATGAAGTTGTCCTTAGAGTACAAGATCTCTAAAATTTTGTCGGTGTCCCAGGTTTCTTCATCAAAGTTATCTAATCTCAGGTACTGTTTTTGTTTTCGCAGTTTGGTTTTAACCTGTTCTTTCCAATCATATAGAATTACATTACTCGACTTTCTGCTATTTAGAGGGGTATTTTTGCTAGACGCTACTACACTGTAGGTGGCCTTTAGTGGGGAGCTGAATTTGGCACATATCTGTTGTCGGGATTAGGGGATGTAGAATCGAGAGATTCTGATTCAATAGTTGTATTAGAGACAATCTCCATTTCTGAGTCTTGTTGTTTAGTGATAGGGTCAGGTCGTGGGAGCTGCATATACGTGTTGATTGCAGAGGTATCGATGTCAAAGTCAAAAAAGTTTTCTTTCATGAGGGTCGAGTGGGCCGGTGTTCTGTAGGGTCACCTGGGGTAATAGATCGGTTGTGGCTGTATTGAGTTCAGTATTCTAGTCCAGGAACTGCAGGGCCATAGTCAGCTGATCAGTTTGGGTTGCTGGATTTGTCTCCTGTCGTACATATGGGTTATCATGGGAAAAGTAATGAGTTCAGGTGTAGGTCCTGGGAAAGTTGTAGGATTTGTTTTGATCAAAGGATGATCTGACATCATTGATGAATTTTTTGGGGTTAACTGGAATTCCCCCACGTTTGTAATATTTTTTTCATTGTGACTAGCGAGGGGAGGTGATTTGGGTGTTTCAATATGAGGTGTGCTCGAAGCTTTTGTTTTTTTGGGGCATGTTCCATGTGGTAGTCATCTACTTCTATAGATGTGTGGTTGCCACTATTATTTTGTATATCCATATTGTTGTTTGTAGGGTCTTGTGTTGCCGACATAGTCGGCAATGGCTTTACAGAGAAAGGTAGCGTGCAGGTGACTCGACTTCTCCGTTGTTCGATGCAAAAGGTAGTTAAGGTGGGCCTAACTAGTCTATATTTAATTAGCTTTAGTAAACTTGGTACAGAACGCTCTTTTCCGCATTTAAATTTTGTTGTTTTGTTGTTTTTTATGATTTTCAGGGGTGTACAGGAAGTGTCAATAAACACATCAACATTCTTTATCTTCGCAAATTTATGAACCTTATATCTATCCTTTTCAAAAACAATTCCTTTATTGTAACAATATCTAATATTATATTCTACTAGCTTCACCCATCTCTGCTGATTTTTGACAAAAAATGAATGCATTCAACTCTAATTCTTTCATCATATCAATAACCAATATTAAATGTTCAACTAGCATATTATCCCTGCTAATTTTTGATTATATTGAATGCTTAATGTTCATCTTTTCAACTCCAATTCTATTAAAATAAATCAATTTCTTATCTGGATTACATGTTTCATTGTTCTTATCTGCGGACTTTTGAAAATGAGTTTTTTGTATATCTTTTTCAACTCCAATTCTTATGTTCCGCTAGTATTACCATCGCTACTATTTTCTGATAACAGATAAATGCATTATATTTATCTTTTCAACTCTGATTTTACATTATTGCAAGTGTTATGTTGTTTGCAATTTGTGCAATTTCCATTATTCATTTCTCTTTTAGAATCAAATTCTTCAAATACTAATGTATATTCATTTGTTGCAGTATTTGAGTTATACCATATACTTAAAATCAGTATCCTACAAACTTATTAAATATACAAGCATTAAAACAAAGCTATATACTATATAACAATAAAAAATGATCAAATGGTGTTATCACACTTTGGGCTTTAAGTAAATTAGTAATAAAACATATTGTAATCTTGATATGAGCATTGCAACACTCATATTATAATCAGAAATTTTAAATTTAAACGCCCAAAGTATAGTTTCCTCTTGGCAATGCCAAGGTATTTTAACTTATTTCTCTGAACTTATCCAATAAATTTTGTGGTCTATTTTAAACTCTGCTTTATATGATCGTATATGTGAATGTGTATATTTTCTATACAGTTTTCCTTCTCTATAATTATGCAAATTGTTTTACACAAATGTGTGATTATAAAAGAGTGTGATTATATAGTGTTTACTCTATATAATCACACTTAATAATATAATTTATATTATGTGATTATATAGGAGTAAATAAAAAAATTCTTTATTAATTTTATATATTAAAAAATATATTATGTAGTTCATCAATTAATCATTGATTATTTAACAAATAAGAAATGGAATCCAAAATTTGGGTTCTATTTCTTATTTTTTTAAATAATTGATAATTTTAAGTTATTATTAATTGATAAACTACGTAATATATTTTTAATATATAAAATTATGCTTCACTTCTTTAGTTGACCCAGGTCAGATAATAGTGACCTAATAGGTCAAACATTTGATCTGGGTCATGACCTGGGTCAGCGGATCATATGAACAATCATTACGGTAATTTTTTTATAATTTTACTTCATAAAAACCACAAAACAAGTTCACAAAACAAGAATATAAATACTTATTTATTATTACGTTACATACAAATCATTTCATTCGCATAAATTTAGTAGGTGAGTATAAAAAATATTTAATAATTTTACTATATAAAAATAGCAAAACAAGTTCACAAAACCAGAAACATAATTACTTAATTGCAATTACGTACAGATCATTTTATTTGCATTAATTAGTAGGTAAGTATAGAGAACATTGAATAATTTGCTACTTGAAAACAACAATATACTCACAAAAAAGAACATAAATCTATTTATTTTTTTTTATTTTTTTTTTTAGTGTCAAAGTGCCCACTTTGGGAATTGGCTTTTATTCAAGATATATTAGACCTCAATACCCTACATGGAGAGAAAGCTAACATTCGTACATTGACGAGAGTACAACTAGCCTCACCTGCAACTTTTGGTTGCCTATTTAAGTAGCCACCCAAAGGTTCTACTCTAGCTGCCATACCTGCAACCCACATACTGGTATTGCCTATTTAAACCCTCTGATCTTCTGCCTCCTGCCAGTCCATCTTGTATCACTGGCACAGCCACCAGCTACTAAATCTGGAGTTCGTACCGGATACTAACCGCACTCTTAGGACTAGTTTATCCTCAGTAAAAAACTTGGTAAAGTGTTTCCTGTCCCACACAGATATCACCTACTCTTTGGTAGCAACTTGCAATCAGGGGTTACCCGGCCGCTATCATTACCTACTTCTGCCTTTGTAAAGTTCACATGACCCTAGTATTGCCCGTTCCTCTTTCAGTTTCTTTCTCCCAGAACTTTTCTTCTTCCGGTTGCTTTCTTACTTTCAATCTGAAGACCCGGGAGGGTTGGTCTGCCCTGGCGAACCCAGGGGCTCCCAACCCTGGTACATGATTTCACAACACATGTCCTTTCCTCCAGTGCGACGATAGCGGTCCAGTTGGTGGGTCCACCATAAACTCTTTAATCGTAAGTCCACTTCAGGTCAGTCTGAACCGGTCAGTTCCCGTCTGATTCCTGTTTGGGCACTGTCGAAAGTCAGTTATCTCTTTACTCAGGTTTTGCCAAGTATGGTTCCTGTTGTCCTACAGTTCTGTGCATAACATAGTGCCTGCGCTCCCCAGGATCTATGCACCCCAGTTTGTGCATAATACAACACCAGAGCTCTCAATACGAGTTGGTATAACCCAGGAAACAGATTTGTACATCTGAGCTCAGAGTCCAGATTATCATAACACAGGTAAATTTTTCAAAATCATCTCTAGTGGGATTTGAACTCTGTACCTTTTGTTACAACTACTTGGGGGTAACAACAATCCAACTATGCTATGTCACCACACCCTCATAAATCTATTTATCATTATGTACAAATCATTTCATTCATATTAATTTAGTTAGTTAATATAAAGAACTTTTAAATAAATGTATAAGTTTTAACAAAATGCATTTATAAATGTATAAGTAGAATAATAGCATTGTAGATCACATGCTAATTAGCCATCTTTATTGGTTAGCATCCAAATTTGGAGTATGCTTAATTACATTTATATCATTTGTTTACATTATTTGTTTACATATATAAGGCATCCTATATTCTACTTTTCTAATTTAGGCTGTGATTTTTAAGGTTACTATCTACATTGTATTAAATTCTATTATTTCTTCTATGTATAAAGGGTATAGTGCGGTGGGTACTAATGATCTACAATGCTATTATTCTACTCATGCATTTATAAATGTATTTTGTTAAAACTCACATATTTATTTAAATGCATTTCGTATCATAATAGCAATGTAGTTCATGTACTACTGTAGAGTAGATAATGCTTCATCTATTATTTTTCGCGATACATTGTTTTTCTGTAACAATAGTGTAACACCCCTCTGATAAAATTTTTAATATACCATATTACTAAACCAATTCCCTAACGCCATAATTGTAATCAAATTAGTATCACTGTTTTGAGCTAGAAAGGCTGAAATTACCCATGTATCTTTGGCTATTAAATCCTCTGAAGATTTGGTCAGACACGACATTATCTATCATGCAATTGAATCTGTTGAGGCTGGTCTATGGGGCATAGTCGTAGTAAGAAATAATGATTTCTTTGTTTTGTGAGATGTACGCCATTCTGATGTCTGTTCCCTATATGTATTAAAAGCAGATAATATACAAAAAGCTTCATTCTCTGGATAAGACCCAATAAACAAAGTTTTATTTTGTTTCTTTGTTCTTCATGTGCCCTGGAGATTTTTGTTTCTTTTGGATTCTGAATACTCACTAAAATGCCATTTTGTAGCTGAAATATAAAGGTTAGATCAATATACTGTAAATCTAATGGTCGACTTCCCGACGTTAAGGCTAGTAGCAATGCTGTCTTCTGGGCAAAATAAGTATTATCATCTCCGAATTAGAGCCTAGTAATTGAATATAGTCCATTGTTGGTAACGCATTTACTACGTCCATAGGTTTTTGTTTGGGTAGCCGTAGGTTATAAATTCTTTTTATTACTCTAATGATAATGGGGAGTGCACCAATTGCTTTTCCTTTGACCTGTACGTGTACTTCACTAATCACTGATCTATAACTTGCTATTGTATTATACTGCATATTTTGGTTGTATAAATCATCTAAAAAATCTATGATTGTTTGCAAAGAGCATCTAATGGAATCATGACCTTCTGATACATACCAATTGAACCACTTTCGCATACATGCTGATACCGATTCTGAAGACTTTGGATCATATGACAAGATGTATAATTCTGCAGCTCTGTCTGAAAACCTTTTATCTTTGAGCTGTCTTCTAATACAAGTGCTATGCAGATCCTCTATTTGTGGTTTCTGAAAGGTGTGGTCCCTTCGTGATGAATTGCTCTGTGCAGTAATGTTATTGGAATATCAACTAGGTAATCGATTAGTGTCGAGAACCAGAGAGCTGAATGCTATAACAGGAAAATCAGTATCACTGTAACTTTCTCTTGGCGAATTTTGGCTAATACTTTGGTAATAAAATTCATGATGGATTTGCAAATGCTCTCAACCCTTTTCACGATTGGGTAAATGCATCTGTTGCTAATGCCTGCGGGTCAAATTTCCAACTGAAAAATATCTTTGTTCGAGTGTTCTTGCAGGTCGCAAATAGATCGATGTTCCGGTACCCCAAATCTGTTGTAGTATGTTGAATGTTGGCCTCGACAAAGTCCATTTCAATTGTAGATTTATCAATCGTAATGCTGCATTTTCTAGTTTGTTCATCTTCCCAGAAAGGTGTTGAGCCTGGATTACAATATTCTGTGCTATACACAGATGCCATATTTGTTCTGCTATTTGACTTATTATTGGAGATATTGTGCCTCTCTGATAATTGATGTACGCTACTGTGGTTATAGAGTTCGACTTTATGATGATTGTCTAGTTGCATAATTGCTTCCATTGTATCAACACCTTCAAAATTGTCTTGATTTCGAGTAGATTTATGTGATCTTTTCTTTCTTTTAACGACCATCTTTCTAAAATTATTTGATTGTTTATTACAGCACCCCAACTTATGGTAATGCGTCCATATGTATAATCGTATTTGGCAGTTCTACTGAAACCTTCCTTCCCTTGTAATATGTAAGTTGCTCTATCCATTGCAGTAGCTGTTGTTTGCTTTCGGGTGACAGATGAACTACTGAATTCTATTCTTGTTGTTTCAGTTGTTTGTTTTTGTCGTGTAATAATGCACGAGATAATTGTCAAGCAGGTAGAAACATATTCGTGACTGCTATAAACTTTCCTATCAATGATACTAGTTTTCGTATATGAATGCTTGTCTTTTTGTACATTACCGAGCATTCATGAATTAACTTCTTTACTTTGCAATTGGGTATTTGGAGTGACATTTCGTTCAAATTTATAGTAAACTCTAAGAACTCTATTAACTGAACTGGCTTTAGCTATGATTTTTCGATGTTTATATTGAATCCCATTTTGTATAATAGGTCTATGAGTTTCTTTTTGTTCGCCCTTGCTTGCTTGTGGGATTTTGTCATTATAAGAAATTTGTCCAAGTATGCTACTAATCTTATGTTCATCTGTCTTGCCATTTCCATGACTAGTCGAAGAATTTTCATGAATATCTGTGGACTGGTTGAAAGCCCAAAGGGAAGACATGTAAAGCAGTATCGTTTCCATGCATTTGAATATGAAAAACTTTTGGGCTTCTGAATATAACAGTACATAGTGAAACGCTTCTTTAATATCTATAGATATCATAAAGTCTTTTGTGTGCAGCAAAGATTTTACTAGATCTAATCTTTCCATTTTGAAATGTAGATGTTGAACGTAAGTATTTAGCTTTCATAAGTCTATTACAAGCCTGTATGATCCTGTTTTCTTGAGTACTAAAAAAATGTTTTAGATAAAACAAGATTTGTGTAAAGAGAAATTCTTTATAACTCTCTGATCTATTAAGCGTGTGACCTCCTGCTGAATTTCTATACTTTGTTGCAATTTTTGAGAGAAAATATAGATCTTTAATGGCGGTGTATGTTCTTAAACAGGGTAATATCCCTTTTTGATTGTTGTTGTAGCCCAATAACGTAGAAGGTAACGCAGCTATATATAGAGTACGTTTTTCAACTATCCTTCCACAGTATTCTCTGAGTTTAGTATAAAGAAAGTGCAGAAAATCACGTAATTTTTTAGGGAGGTGGGGGTCCCCAAATATTACGTCATATATATATATATATAGTATAAATAACCAATCATATTGAAAAAAATCGATTTTTAGTTAATCACAGATAGTTGCTACATAGTAAAGTCTAAATTTTACTAAGTAAATTGAAAAGATCGATTAAGTAAACATATTCAGCAGATCAAAATACACTTACTACAAAATTTTCATAAGTATTAGAGAACTTTTTATTATTTAACTTTTAACTTTTACGTTTGTTAAATATATTTTTTTAAAAAATTTTAATATTTTCGTTGAACGTAAAAATCAAAAGTCAATTAATAAAAAATTCTCCAAAATTTATAAAAATTTTGTGATAAGTGTATTCTGATCTGCTAAATAAGTTTATTTAATCGATTTTTTTCGATTTGCTTAGTAAAATTTAGACTTTACTATGTAGTGACTTTTGTTAATTGTAAGGTAGCTTATTTTTAGATCAAAGACGTTTTTGAGTTTTTTAAAATTTGATTGGCCAATAGTCCTATCACTAGGAGAGGAGGAGGGTCAGGACCTATATAAACCCTAATTATGTGATTTACTGCACTTCCCTAACTGTTGTTGATTTGGGCGGTTCATTTGTGAACCACCCCTATATTGTTTCTCTATCTGAAGCCTGAGAAATTTCTGTATTGTGGAGTTTGAAATCTATTATATCTTGTACCTCAAATACTACTATTATAGTATAGTCTTGTAGGTTTATGTTCAAGGCTCTCTTGCCACCTTCACTAGTATAATACATCGTTAAAAAATTTTGTTTCTCTATTTCCTTTCTCCATAATCTCCTGTAATTCTCTTTCAAATACCAAATCTGTTTCTAGTGTTGGTTGATGGCTGTGCATAAATGATTTACCGTATATTCCCGAAAATAAGCTACTCCGAAAATAAGCTACCCTTGGTTTTGATCAAAAAACCTAAAAACTTGTTTCATCCAAAAATAAGCTACTTTACTTTTATCGAACCAAAACAATAATAAAATTTTTTGTTCCGATAATAAGCTATTTCCTTTTGTCGTTGCAAATAGAAAAACAGATAATGGGACGCACTAGTGCATATATGCAATAGTGGGAATAATCGATCGATTATTTTATTCCCAGCATGGCAGATATATGCATACTTACCCCTTGAAAACTATCCATGGCTGCCCTTATATCGTAAAACATCTATCTGTCCACCACTTTTCTATCTGTAAAAGAGTCATCTGCCCCATCCTTTTACCTGAAAAGAACAATTTTCCCACCTATACACCTATTATTTACCAAACTAATTCCCACCCGCCTGTAAAAAACCTATAAATAAATAAAATAAAATTAAGTTAAATAAAAAAAAATAATTAAATAATAAATTAAAAAAAAAACTAATTTTAAATTAAAATTTGAAAAAAAATAAATTAAAGAAACCCATTATTTAAAAATAATTTAAAAAAATAATTTAAAAAAATAAAATAAGTAAATAAAAAAGAACATATAAAAAAAATAATATATAAATAAAAAATTAAAATAATTAAAAAAAAAATATTTAAGTAAAAAATTAAAAAAAAACTTAAAAGGTTTAAAATAAAAAAAATATTAAAAAATTTAAAAAAAAATGAAAAAAATAAAAATAAAAAAAGTACTAAAAAATTTAAAAAAAAATGAAAAAAAATAATAAAAAAAATTTTAAAAAAAATTAAATAAAAAAAATAAAAATATATTAAAAAAATAATTTAAAAGAAATTAAAAAAAAACGAAACACTAATAAAAAAATTAATAAAAATAAGTTATTAAAAAAATAATAGAAAAAAAATTAAAAAAAAATTAAAGGTGTGGCAACTTAGAAGTTGCCAGGTTGTCACCCCAAGCAACAGGTCAAAAGTTCGAATCCTACTGGCGACGTTTTGAAAAATAGGCCTGTGTTACGGTGACTGTGGCTCAAGATCGGTTGGGTAAAAATACCTGTAATCTTGGTTACACCATTTTGAATGGAAGCTTCCGAGCGAATTGGTGTATTGTTACACCGACAAATCCAGGAAACTGGAAAAACAGAATCCCTTGGCAAATCCCGAATAAGGAGGTAGACGGACGGCTACGACGGTGCTACTGGAAGAGGTGGGTGCCGGGCCAGACGATGAACCTTACGAGGGTTGTAGTAGGCGATATCAGCGGTTTACAGAAATCCGGACTGCGAGTATATAGGTAAAGTCGTAGCATCGATCGCTAAAAGAAACTGTACGATTAATTGTGTGCGACATGTATCGTTCTGGTAAAATTCTATGTCAAACCGGTTGGTTTGGCATAGTGCAGCAGGTTGTACCTGGGAATTCACTCAAAAGAGGTGTCATGCCTGGTAATGTCGGAGGTTAAGTATTAGGGGATTGATGGGCTTAGCAGATAATCAGAGGATTTAAATTAGGCAATTCCCGTAGTTGGGTTGCAGGTATGGTAGCTAGTGTGGAACCTTAGGGCGGACCACTTAAATTAGACACCAAAAGTGTACGTGTGGCTAGTTGTATTCTCGTTACTGCTGTATAAGTACGTCATATTTTAAGAATCCTAATAAACACTTGTTGGCGAGACTGCCTAAGTTTAAAAAAAAATAAAATTAAAATTAAAATTAAAAAAAAATAAATAAAAAAAATTAAAAAAAAACGAAAAAATAAATAAAAAAAAATTAAAAAAATTAAAAAAAACGAAAAGATAAATAAAAAAAATAATATAAAATAAAAATTTAAATTACGGGTATAGTAAAATATATATGTATATAGCGTATGTATGCTAGCATATGCTTTATTAAACATAGTGCATAGATACTATGTTTTAATAATGCTCTTGAGTACATATATACATACAAAACCTGTTTACGCAAGTTTATATACGTGAGAATTTTTTTTAAAAAAATTACCCGAAAATAAGCTACCCCTACGTTAAGCATATATTTCTTAAAATCTTCTATGTCCCGAAAATAAGCTACCACGATTTTTTGAGCTCAAAATCGTCCAAAAAAAGGTAGCTTATTTTTGGGAATATATAGTAAGCACTTCATCTCTACGTACCACATTAAGTGCTGATAAAGCATTCAAGGTAAGTAACCTAGTAGATAGCAAGGCTTCTTCCAAATATTTTCATGAAGCCAAACTATTCTGATCCTCATCTGAAGATCTGGTTTCGTACACGTATTTAATCGCCAAATCCAACAAATATATAGGCAATGAAAATTTGTATACAAGTTTTAACAATACCTTGTCTGTATTGCGTGCTTGTTTTGACATACGACTAATAATCTGTTTATTCATGGGAAGTGGGTTGAACTTAATGTTTTTGTTTTGTAGATATGATTGTAACAAAACTTAACGTTTCTATTGCAACAGAAAATTTCCTTTATATATATTCGTGGCGAGCTTAGCCATAATACTTGTAGGTATCCAATAATTATAGGGGTCTTCATTGAATGACTTCTCCAAGTTATTGTTATTAAAAGGTGCGTAAGAACTCTCATCTAAGTCATACCCTGACTTTCTTCGTTATTTTTTTTTTCGATTTCAAAGTGCCTGTTTTGGGGCATATACTTTATTCTGTTTATGCATCTGAATTCTACATAGATGAGAGTACAACTAGCCACACGTACACTTTTGGTATCTAATTTAAGTGGTCCGCCCAAAGGTTCCACACTAGATGCCATACCTGCAATCCAACTACGGGAATTGCCTATTTAAACCCTCTGATTTTCAGTTTCCCACCTAGATTTTCAACAGATTCACCGGATGTTTGCATTACCTATGCGGTTAGTCCAACCATCTGGGTCTCTTTTCGTAAGAGGCCTTAGGACTCCTTCTTATACCCGAAGGTACAATCCGGCTTATCCTCAACAGGAAACTTGGTAGAGCGGTACCTGTCCCACCAGGTATTCACCTACTCTTCGATAACTTACGCATTCACCGAGGCGAACAACTTGCAGTCAGGGGATACTCTGCAACCACTACTATTACCTACTTCTGCCAGGACCAGGAAAACTATATGTAAGGTCACCGGCAAAAAAATCCAAAATACATATCTATGCGAATCGCAATATAATTAGCTATTTGGGTATTTTTATCCAAATATGGTAATAAACCCAAAAGGAAAGATCTTTATAAGCAAATTACTATTGTTGCGAATCATCCTACCTATAATTTTTACTAGCAGTGACATTTATATAATTTAAAGTACTCTTCGAATTATAGTAAAGTGGGGACCTTATATATAGTTTTCCCAGTCCTCTTCAGCATGGCGGACATTTGTTTTAATTGGCTAAAAAAAGTAAACAAAGTAAACAAATATGCAATGTAAATCATTATATAAATTTAGGAGTAAACAAAGTAAACAAATATGCAATGTAAATCATTATATAAATTTAGGGATCGTTTAAAGCAGGGTGCAATTACGTGATATGGCACCAATCAATTTGTTTGTTTTGATCAACTCGGATCAGCCCCACAAAGAAACAAAGAAGAAAAAAAGTAATAAAATGCAAAAATACAAGAAATGAGTATCAAAACCTACCTTGGGGCATTATCAAAAAATGTTGGGAAGGCAATTTTACTATAATATCATCCCTAACTTTAACTGCTGACTAACTCTTACCCTAACTTTAATTAAAAAGTAAAATCATATAACTGCACCCTGCTTTAAACGACCCCTAAATTTAGATATTTATCTAATAAATATATTTATAATACAGTACATAGTGGTTCTCAATATAACGTAGTACCTTGAGCACATAGTGAGGAATTTTTTAAAATCTGCTTTATCGTGAGTTTTATTAGTAAATCCATTATATCAAGTAGTATTTATTATGATGTGGATTTGAATCTTAATCCATTATATCAAGATTTTACTTAGTCTCCGTTAGAGTCCGTTATATCAAGAGCCACTGTGTAATAAGGGTGAGAAATGATGAACATCAGGAAATTTTATGTATAGATATTAATTGATATATAACAGTTAATCGTTTTATATCTATTAAAAAATAACGATATATATCGATTAACCGGTTAAAAATCAATATATATCTAAATCGATATATATCATTTTCTATATTAAATCGTTATATATCTACAAATCGATTATAATCAGAATTATTTAAAACAATATATAACGATTAACAGATCTTTAATGATTACACAGGTAATTACTTGAAACGATATATAACGATTAACAGATCTTTAACGATTACACAGTGTTTTGACCAC
>QKWP01001104.1:43376-57678 GCA_003550325.1 Gigaspora rosea
CAAGTTTTCACAAGTTTTTGCAAGTTTTTACAAGGTTTCGTTTTATTTATTCTTTGTTTCATGTTTTTTGTTTTTTTTTGTTTATTTTTATTAATTTATTTTATTCTGGCACTTTGTGAAAACCTTCAACGATTTCTGAATTGCAAGTTCACGAACTCTTACTTTAGAGAAATAGAGATTTGGGGCTTCATTTATTTTTTTATTTAGTTTGCTTATATTTTTGTTTTTTGTTTGTTTTCTTTTTTTTACTTATTTTTAATTATATTTTATTTTATTTATCCCTTACTTCTTTCGGAACTTTGCAAGAAAACAACTTGACTTTTCTGGCACTTTACAAGTATTCTGGCACTTTGCAAGAAGTCGCGAATATGAGCGAATATACAAGCAAATATAAGCGCATATAAGCAAATATAATAGTTTATTTTTTTTTGTTTTTGTTTTTTTTGTTATTTTTTTCGGGTTTGCTTTTTGTTTGTTTTTTTTTACAGCACTTTTTAGGAAGTTTCGAATATGAGCGAATATAAGCGAATATGATAATTAAACAAAGAAGAAGAGAAATAATAGCTAACTACAGGGTAAGAAAAATAAGTATATAGAGCTAGTATTATATAACGAAGTGTGAAAGTAGTTTAAAATATTACTGGTTTTTTTTTTGTTATTTTTTTTATTTTAGAAAGTAGCGAATATAAGCGAATATTAGCAAATATAAGTGAATATTATAGTTAAAACAAAGAAGAAAAGAAATAATAGCTAACTGCAGGGTGAGAAAATAAGTATATAGAGCTAGCATTATGTGATGAAATGCGAAAGGGTTCAAAATATTACTATTTTTTTCTTTTTATTTTTTTATTATTTTTTTTCGGGTTTAGTTTTTTTTGGTTTTATTTTTTTTGTTATTTTTTTCATTTTTTGCAGAAAATGTATAATAATATATAATAAAATGTATAATAATAATAATAAATAAAAAAATATATAATTTTTTATTAAATTGTGAAATCTTGTGAAAATATGCGAAAACATGCAAAAATCTGTAAAACGTTTAAAAATAAGTATACAGTATAATAGTATTGTTATTAGTGATTTTTAATCTGATATCTATCGATTATTACCAATTATTACCGATTACTATCTTAATCGATAGTCCTTGTCAGGGGGATTTAAATCGATTACTATCCAATAATGATAAAAATCGATAGTAATCTCTGTGCAAATTTTGGTGATGTATAAAGAACTTTTAATAACTTTACTGCACAAAACAAGAATATCAATTCTTATTAACCATTATATACAAATAATTTCATTCACATTAATTTAGCCGGTGAATATTAAGAACATTTAATAATTGCACTAAACAAAAACATGACAACAAGTTGACAAAAATACTTACTATTGCATACAAATCATTTTATTCGTATTAATTTTTAGTCAGTAAATATAAATATTATTTGTATTCGATCTAAGTTTAAAAGTGCAGTTGCGAAATTAACTATTATACATTTAGATATTCCAAATACAGAAAATGTTTATATTGTAATGAAAATAGCACCACTAAATAGGGTCCGTATTGGGCCGGGTCAGGTCGGGTATCTCCAAGCCCAAACCCAAATCTGAAAATATTTTACAAGCCCAAAGTTCAAGTTCGGCCCGATATAAAGTTATGGGTTCGGGTCGGGCCGGGCCTGATTATTTTATAAGCCCAGCCCAAAATCCGCCCAAATTTATTATGGGTTTGAAAATTTGAGCCCAAACATAACCCGATTCAAAAAAAAAAAAATTTATAATTAACCAAAAATTTTACTATTTTCATGTGCTTAGCAGAAATCTTTATGCAACATGATCTATAAATTCATTTCCTCATTTCTTTTAAGTACTGTAAACGGCTATATAAAGATCCGGGTCTGTTACATTCCACTAATTTTAAAATCTATAGTAGACCCGGAATCTAGTACATGACTGAAACTGCAATCTAGTGCTTGAAAGAAATTACATTTCAATCAAGAAGATCCTGAGATCTATACATGGGTCTAGTACTTAGTAGGTCTATTATTCGGAAGGACTTTTATGTTCTTGGGCTTTAAATGATCAGATTTGAAATGGCTCAAGGAAATTAGTTACCAGTAGTTAAGTACTTTATTTTCTTTTGTATTTGTTCTGGTTTTCTTATTTCTTGTAATACTAATGACGCGAAATAAGAATCCCTCAGGTCATGATTATTATTTGACATATTAGCGTGAATATATGACATGAATTATCATTCAATATGCATAACTAACGTTGTTTTATTTTTTTAAGTTAGTATAAAAATGCGAATAACGTTAATTCAGAATTGCTGCGTATGTATGCATTGCATAACTATGGACGTCAAGCATTGTCAATTGTTTTTTCAAAAGGTCATATTTTCCTTACTTTGTTTTCGTACGTTATTTAGGGTTAGGGTAGGGGTTAGGGTTAAATTAGAGGTTAGGGTTAGAGATTAAGGTTAGGTTAGGGTGAGATTAAATTTAGAGGTTAGGGTTTAAGAAGTTTTATTTATAAAATGTTTTTTTACAATAAGATATATGGTGCGATAACTTTTAAATTTTTGTTACATGAAAATTATTTATAACGTTTTTTCTGAATAAAAACAGCTTTACACATAGCGTACAAATATAATTAATTGCCTTCCAATTGATATTTTTATGTGATGCAATGTTAAAGTGAATTACTTTTATTATTAAACAGCACACGAATTATGATACACGAATACAATATTAATACATGATGAACTTTTTATCCCAGCACTTTAAGTTCCACTATATGCTTAAGGTACCAATTCAGAGAGATCATTCACCAGTGTCGATTTCATACTCAAATAGTCAACCCCAATTCCATATTCCTGGTGTTAACTTCACATTTTCACGAAACTTGAACCTGCAAAAAGGGTTTGATTTTAATAAAAAAAACAAAAAAAAAAGAAACAATCCTAATTACAATACAGTCAGACCTCTCTAAATGCATGCCCTTGCTGACCACGCTTTAATAACATGCATTTAGAGAATAATAAGAAAGTGCAATTGTAGAGGTCAAGTATATATTTGGGTCAGCACTTAAGTGTGAATTTAGAGAGGGTGTGTACTTAAAGGTGCATTCATGGAGATCCAACTGTACCAGTTACAACTTCTAGTTTCAAAAAAACTCTAAATCTATAAAACGGAAGGAAAAAAGGTTAACTGCTATAAGGAAAAGAAACAAAAACAAACTAAGAAAACTAACACTTATCACAAGATAAAAAAAAAAGATTAGAGCGATCAAAAGCTACACATGATTGCTTATCTGTACATACATACCAGTACCGGTACCACAAGATCGAACATATAACATATAATCAAAATTCAAAGATTAAATTAAAAATTTTAAAGTCAATAGGAACTATAGCAAAAATAATATAGTTTTTTGCTGAGTATTATTGGGCTATACCGGGCCTATTTACTAAACCCGACCTGGGTCCAATATTTAATAAACCCGATCTGAGCCCGGCCCACTTTACAAACAAACTTTAAAATTTAGACCCGACCCATGCACAAACCCGGCCCGATCCTAAAACCCGCGGGTTTAGCCCGGCCCAATACAGACCCTACCACTGAAGCATGGTGTTTATCATGTGACATGAATATTGACAATTGTATTAAACTGTTTTAACTTAGAGCTTTTGCATATGAAGATGCTATTAAATAGATTCCATTTGATCGATTATTAGATGTTAAATTAATCAGTACCGTATATTCCTAAAAATAAGCAACCCCCTAAAATAAGCAACCCACCTGTTTTTTTTCAAAAATCTAAAAAAATGCGTCAGCAGTTGCTACATATAAAACTTTTTTTCTACTAAGTAAATTTCAAAAGGCAAATAAGTAAAGTTGTTCAGCGCATAAAAATACATCTACAGTAAAAATTTGGTATCATTTGGACAACTTTTTATTAGTACGTTTTTCAATTTTTTCAAAAAACTCAATATTTCGAAAATAAGCAACCCCTTGTTTCTTTGTGTAATTTTTTGCCCAAAAATGGTTGCTTATTTTCGGGAATATACAGTAAAAGAGGATTTGGGTCTGTATATTTAGCGCTCTGGTTAAATAGTATATGAAAAGTTGATAGAGATAATTTTAATTATGTAAGAGCATGTGAACCATTTTGCATTGTTGCACTCAAAACATTGGCCAACTCTAAGGAAACAAAGTTTGGTTTTTTAAAGAAAGATGTTAATTTATTGTTTAAATATTTAACTAAGAGCCATTTTAAACTAATTTATTGTTTAAACCTTAAGTTTAAAAGTCTTATAGAATGCAAATTAAACCATAGCAAACTTGTAATATATGGAATAACTCAATATACCAAAGCAAAAGAATTCTTTGGTATTTTAGTATGCTAATAATAGAAGTCTTTATAAATATATAAGAGAAAATTTTAATATACTTACATAGCTAGATAAATTGCAAATACTCAAAGATATTTCAAAAGAGTTGGATAGCTAGTTGAATTATATTTATTACTATACAGGATATATTCATGCAGATTTTCATTGTGGCAATATTTTGCAAGATAACAATCTTATATTGCAGATCTAGAATTGTCTAGAAAAAAAATAAAAGTGTTTTAAAAAGAGCTATTTGTGGGGTTATGCCTTAAGTTGCACCAGAGGTTTTATTAGACAAACAGCAATTTACACAAGCAGCAGATTTATGGGTATAGTATTATTATGGCAGAAATTTCAACTGGACAAAAACTTTTTGATAGTCAAAAATTTGATATAAAACTTGCAGTCAAGATTTGCAAAGTATTGCGACCCAAGTTTGCACTTGGAACTCCTAAATGCTATATTGAATTAGTTGAGAAATGCTTAGACTCTGATTCAAAAGAATGATCTAATGCTTATGATATTTGGAAAACAATAGATTGTTGGCTTAATAAAATAGCTGGTTCAGACAATAATGAAATTAAAAAACAATACTTAGATGCAAATAAAGTAATCAAATCATTGCCAATACCAAAACATCAAGATGAAATATATACTAGCAAATCTTATTAGTACAAAATTAATTTCAAAGGCAATTAAAAGTATTTTTTTTTCAACTACTGTATTTAATAAATTGTATTTAGTAGGCTTTTGCTTATTTTGAATTCTGACCCGTTTGACCTGGGTCAGAGCAATTTTCAACCCATGACCTGTACAGGTCAGCTGACCCAGGTTAGAACTCTAATCCAAATATAATTTTGATTTATATAGTATACCACGCACCCCAACTCATCATATGTCCACACATTCTTTATTTATTATCTGTTAACTGATTATATAGAAGAAAAATATATGTGTATATATATTTTATTTATGATATATAATGTAATATTGATTATAAGCTAATTGTGATTATATCAAGGAATTTTTATATAAAAACAAAGTTCTTTAATGCAATCATCAATATCCTTATTTCTACTTGTCCGCCCTTGTATTATTTTTTGGGGGTCATATATGTGTTAGATGTGTTATATCTGGCTATAGTCTGTACATTTCTATCAGGTTTCAGAACCAATATCAGTTCTAGACCTAATCTACAAAAACACTTTTCCCAATATCTAATCCAAACAAACAAGTTAGTGTAGTATTCTTGCAAAGTGCATACTAATAATGCTTTTTCATCTAATGATCCAAAGTTGTTATTATTTACTATCTAGAATTTAACAAGATCAATGTAGCATTCTTGAAAAGTGCATCTGCAAAGAGCATTGTTCTTGTACATTGTGTTTGTTAACCTTTTTCACCTTCAGATCCAAGATTACGCCCAAGATTCAAAGTCAGTGAGTTTCTTTTATATTGTGCATCAGTTTTCTATTTTTAAAAACTAAGTACACCTAGACAGCACTAGAACAACGACCATAAAAAAAAGGAGTTTATGTAATATGAACATTTGTATGATCACCATATATTAGAATCTACTATATTTAAGATCTCGTACCATTGCAATGTGGAATAATAAACAACTGTTGAATCTGTATTTTTAAGCTAAAAAATCCAAATAAAAAAAATAGGTATAAAATAAGCTAAAAAGGACATACGTATTACCAGGACCCCGAATAATACATATAGAGGTTATATTGAAATTTAGGTTAAAAATAGTATCTTTTTACAAAAATGTTATATTTGAAAACCGGTTATTGCTTAAAAGGTTATATTTAAAACCGGATAATTACTTTAATTGTTATATTATCAAAAATGGATAAAAATATTAAAGTTGCGTAAGGTTACATTCTAAAATTGGTTAAAAAATTAGATATTAGAACAATTTCTATAAAAAATTTTTATACATAAATCAGGTTTTTAATAATTTTAAGATAAAACATTTACGCGTAAATCAGGTTTTTAATGACTTTAGAATTGTTTGAGCAATATCGATAAACATTTACGCGTAAATCAAGTTTTTTTAAACAACTTTAAAAATGGTTAAGTATACAAGAGATCGGCTACTAAAAAACAAAATGATTGTGCATATATCCGATTGTGGTTTAAATGTAACTTGCAAGTGTGGAAAAATAATCAAACTTAAGCGAGCTTATGATGAGTCTTACTTTGAAAGTCATATTAATGGTGGTGGCTGCAGATTTCAAAGTGGAGTTGTTTCAATTTTAAACTTCTTTCCATTAAATTTAAAAAAAGACATTCAATCTATAAAACAATATCCTTGTACTGGATTAAATAATCCAATCTATAAAGCTTATATTAATAGAGTATTTACTCATACTACTCATGGCGGTGCACCAAGAAGAGATATTGTTGCTCGGGAACTTTTTCCAGAAAAATTTCCTTCTAATAAAGCAGTAAAATATAAGATACTTACTGAAGAAGAATTGCAATCATTAGATAATGAAATAATTCGACAATCTAAATGGAAAATTGAAGGACTAGTAGTACGATCTGTTTTATGTGAACAATATACTACTGATTCTTCTAAATTGTGTGATTATTGTAAAGAAGTTCAAAACGACCAAGTTTTTAAAGTATGTATAATTATATAACTATAAATAAATAAACAATTAATTTATAATATGTATAATTATAAATAGAATGCCGTGTCAAAACAAGACAAGCCAAATCATAAAAAAAAGTTTATGCCAAAAATTCAACTTCGAAGTAATCCAATAGCTAAATATATTTATAATCAAGATGTCAGTGATCTTTTATATTTAGCAAACAATACGGGTACAAATAATGAGAACTCTTTTTGGACAAAATTTGCAGAGATGGGTAGGAATGGCAGTTTTAAAAATAAAAAAGTATTCGAAGGCTTATGTAATGTGATGGTTCAAATTGCAGATCGAGAACAACATAAAAAAGGGCTTCAAAATTTTAAATATTCTGAACAATTTTCTGATTTTCTGGTTATACTCGCAAGTCTTAGTCCACAAACATATAATGTTTTTCAGCAGAATTTAGCTGGACGCACTATTCAAAATATTAGGTATGAATATACTATATATAAGATATATATAATTTGTTCTTAATTATATTTTAATGAAAATTATATTACTGTACCTCTTTTTAAGATTACATCGTACACATTCACCTTATGCGCTTAATGACCCCGAGTTATGTTTTGAAAATGTAGCACGAGTTAAAAGGCTTGCAGATACAATTAAATATACTGGTCCGATTATTGCAATGTCAGATAATACTAAAATTAAAGAAAGACTTGGATTTTCTTCACTTTTTGGTTGTGTTGTTGGTTCAACATTTTCAACCGAATTAACCAAAGTTTCTACATATGAAGATGTATATCGAATTGTAGACATGATTAAATCCCATAATGCAATTGCCTCTCAAGTCCGTGTTTATTTATTACAGGTAAATAATATTCATTAATAAAGGTTATAACTTATATAAATGTGTCTAACAATTTATTTATTATAGATTCCTGTTCCAAAATTTCCACCTTGCGTTATTGCGATGATTGCAAATCAGGGGAAAGAAACAGCGACAAGTATTTTTGAATTGCACAAAAAATTACTTGATATCGCAGCGCATCTACAACTTAAAATTCTTGGATTTGGTGCTGATGGAGCCTCGGCAGAGTTCAATGCACAAAATCAACTTATGAAGATGGAAACGTCAGAAAGATTAATTTTCGAAGATAGACTTTATGGTATATTAAATATTAAATAGTCTTAATATTATTAATTATTTAGCTAAATATATTTTAAAATTATTTTTAGATATTAATTTTAGTTGTCCTATTTATCCTAATATTGGACCTATTATTCGAATCACCGACCCCTTACATGGGAAAAAGGATTGTCGCAATGCACTTTTTTCTGGAGCACGGCTATTATCTCTTGGAAAATATTCGGCTCGATATGATCAAATTTTGGAATTAAGAAAAAACCCTGAAAGTGTTTTGTATAAAAAGGATGTTGAGAATGTTGATCGTCAGGATGACGGGGCTGCTTATCGCCTTTTTTGTTCATCGTTTCTCAATCAAGTGGCTGATGAAAACAATAACGAAAAATATGGCCTACTTGTTTTTTTGTTTGTTCTTGGTTAGTTACTAATAGTTAAAAAGTTTAATTAATTTTTATGTATTATTTAATAATTATTTTTATTATAGGTGAACTAATTGACGCATTTCAGAATCGCGAAATTTCACCACTTGAAAGATGCAAAATGGTCATGTTGGGATTCTTTTTTTTAAATCACTGGAAAAATCATATTCAAGTTTGCGCGCAGAATTATCCTGAATTTATGAGTGTTAAAAAAAATTTCATAGCTTCAGTGACGTTTAACATTTTAACAAGTCTTTCCGAATCTATGGTATGTAAATCTGATTCTATATATCTAAATTATCAGTTATAAACTAATCGTACAATTTTTTATCTTAGATCCTTTTAACAATTGCTTACCGAGATTACTACCCGCAATATCCTTTTACACCCTGGATGTATGGTTCAGAAGGATGTGAACATTTTTTTGGGTTGGCTCGTCAGGTTCTTTCCGATTTTTCGTTTAACGACTTAGTTGCATTGACACCCAAGATTGCGTGTATGTACAAAGCATATTCTTCAGGTTCTTTCAGATCAGAAAGAGAAAAAACGACTGGTGTTGGTTAGTATATATAGGTGTAATTTATTATAAAATCAGAAGCCAATCTTATACTTTTTAGGTTATATTTCGCATTATTCTGATTCGAGTATTGTAGAGAACTTAGAAGTTTTACGGAATTGGCCTTCAGACGATGAGATTAGATTAGCAATCCACTATGCGTATGAACAAGCCACCGCACTAGCTAAAGACGTTCTTGGAATGGTAATAAGTACTCAAATTCGTGACCCTATGATTATTTTAGAAGATGAGGAGGAGGATCTCGAAATAGAAAATGAAAATGAAATCGAACAACCTGCTAACCTACAAAGATTCGGTGGTTTACAAGAAGCTGAAAGTATTTTTATATCTGAAGCAGCAGCGGAAGTTAATACGTGGGATAAACTTAATGAATTAACCGAAGTAAGGATTGTTTTATATTTATGTTGAAATTATTAGTTTTATAATCATTTTATAATCATTAAGTTTTAAGTTTCAAAGTTTTGTGCGGAACTGTCATATATGTATTTTTATCCAAACAGAATATATTGCACTGGCTTGTTCTTAGCCAACAGCCTTTTTTAACAATTAAGGAGAACGTGTTCGATGTGTTTAATAGAATCATATAGGTGACCATAAAAAACGCGATAACGCAGACATTGTATATATATTGCAGTATCGGAACGATATAGATTTAATACTGCTAGAAGAGAGCCAGTAAGTGGCACTAAAGAATCTTACGTCATCAGCGTTTTTTATGGTCGCCCTGGATTATTCTGTTTAATAAGGGGTTCAAAAGTGATATACTTTGTGTAATTAGAGGACTTAAACAAATGAATTAATGAAATCAAAAAAAAAATATTCCGAAAATCTTTAATTCCCTTTCTAATCACGGTTAATTTTTCAGATCGAGGAAGGGGACGATTTCTCTGAGGGATCTTCGCAATTAGCTTTGATACTTGACTTTACTCGACCATCTCGGAATCATAATGTAGAAATGGATATTGATATTAACACCGGAGTTGTAAATAGAATGCTTCAAATTTCTGTACTGGTCAACCAACGCCGCCGCCACGAAGCCTATACTAGTCAGAGAATGGAAAGAAGAGTTGCAGGATTTTCCACATCCACCTCAAATAATAGATATAGCAGCCTTATATCATATCTTTCCTCAAATGAGTCTGCTCGCCCTGGCATTCCGCGTCAAAATCGATGGAAAATGAGAGCAAGATTTGAACGATTGAATGATGAAGCAAGAAATTCAGTTAGTAAGTTAAATTTAATTTACTAAATTGAGTTAGAATGTGTTAATAAAAAAAAAGCACATGTCGGGCAATTTTGTTAATTGGATCGAGTAAACGGGCAGTTAAAAGTAGAAACCATGGTTATTTGGAATTATTTTTTAAAATTGTTGGAGATGGCGATTCCAGTAGACGATCGCGATATTTGAAAATCTGCTGAATACGATACAGTAGATTTTAATTTGAATTCAGCTATGGAAAAGGCATAGATGCATAAGACATTGAAATCTCAAAAATTTCAAACCTGCTAATTGTGATGATTCTCGTGGGTGATGTAATTCTGAATTAAATTAAAAAGAAGACAATACAATTCTGCAATTGCACTTTAAAATCCGTTGAAGATAGTAGTTGCTGCGGACATTATAATCTCGGATTCAAAAGAATATGCACTATTAAAGACGAGATGTGGTATTTAAAATATGCTGAAGGTGACAATCCGGACAATGTAAAAAGATGTAAAAAGAATGCAACGATGTGGTATTTTAAATTTTGTTGAATGTAATCATAGATTTCGCTATCAAAATATATATATATTACTAGAAAGAAGGCGCTGAACGATAAGATCTGTTGAAAGTGGAAATTCATAACTATGAGTAGAAACTTCTAAGTAAATACGTGACCTTGGATTTAGCTACAGAGATGGTATTAGGACTATTAGGATAAAACGAAGGCATTGAATGGTATTTAGGTCATTCTTGCATGATAACTTCCTCATTTCTACTTTTGACTGCTCAAGTACATATAATTATTTGTTTGATTAACCGTATATTTAATTTTAACAATAAGAATTCCTAATTATTTATCTATTTAAATTCTAACTTTATATCTTTTTTATTTTTTTTATTACAGGGTTAGTAGAAATTTCAACTGCAAATGTAAATCTGGTACACCCAGTTATGCGAGGAGGATTTGGAATTGGACGGGCTAATGATACTATCTTTCTCTTTCAAATTCTTGCACTTTACTATAAAAATTCGAATTATCATTCTTTTATTGAGTCACATACGAATATTGATGAACTTTCTTACATTTCTGTAAAAGTTTTTTTTCAGCTTCGTTATGGTTTGTTTTCTTCGATTTCAGATGGTGGCTATACAATTTTTACACATATTCCACCTTCTTCTTTTATCTATTATCTTGGAGAAGGTAATTTCGCATCATTTGATGAGAAATTGGGATTATTAACTGTTAATAATCAAACATCTCAGTTTTTTGACTATTTTATACTCCTGAAATGAAACGAAAATTGCAAGAAATTTTATAATTTTTTTGTTTTTGGATTTTTTTTTTTTGCAATTTTATTAATAAAAATATTGCATTTTAATTAGTATATTTGCTAATCTTTAAACACTATTAAGTAATTAAAATATAACTTCGAATGGCATAAATTATATAAAATCAGGCATTAGAAATTATTCTTTTTGAATAATCTGGAAAATTTATAGGGTTTTGTGAACAATGTTGCGAACATGAATTTAGGGTGTTCTCGAGCATCTCAATCAATTGATTTAATAATGATCGTCAAGCATCAACGATATTAATAGAATTAAATGCTTGAGCAGTGCTTGAGCATATACTTTTTCTTTTGATTGTGATCTTCACTATGCCACCCAAAACAACTAAAAAAAATTCTATTCAACCGACTGCTACTAGTTGCATCGGCTTCTCTTTTTAATGATTATGCAATTTAAATTTTGTTGCAACAGCAACAGAATCAATTTATTGAATCGTTAGCGAAAGTTGCTTTACAGCAATAAGTAGTAATAATTTTTTTATGTTATTATGATTTTAAAAAAATGGCGTATTTATTATGTTCGTATTAAGGTATCGATCATTTGTTTTAAAAGCTTTGAGAGTTTTTTTTGATCGGATCGAAACTTGTGAAAATTTATTGTTTATTATTATGTTTGAATATAAAGTAATGCTTGAGCGACCTTTATCATAACAAATTTTTGACGAAAAAGGTGGCTTGTATCTCACTGATTTGTTTGTCACTTGATTCATTTATTCTATTCGACTTTACTTCCGATCCATTGAGTAAGGTGCTTAAGAGCATAACCTGTTAGCTATTTTTGAAGCATAATAATAAATCGAAATCTAGAAATTATTTAATATTGCACTTTATATATAACAAAGCACATGTATAAAGTTAGTATAATTTAAGAAATTAAAAATTTTAAAAATAAACAATAATTTAAATATTTTTTCAGAACTAAAAAATTATATTTTTAATAGATTAAAATTTTTATTTATAGGATATATTTAAATATTGGTTAAAAAAATCTAATTTTCAATGCTTATATTTAAAATTTGGTTAATAAGTCTTAATATAAAGTGAATAAAATTTATAAAAATTTTATATTAAAACCAATATAACCTCTATATGTATTATTCGGGTCCTAATTGGGTATTATATCGCCTTGCATAATTATATTTATCTTGCATAAAGGGTTCAGCATTAATAAATTTAATCAAGATGTTTCCAATCTATTGATTGAGTAATTATTGCGGTTTGCAAAATTCTGTACCCCCACAAAAAAATTATCAAAAAAAAAATCGATTTTCGATTTTTAAAAAAATTTCACCATGTTGAATAGCGTAACTAGAATGTCACCTCGAATTGCTATTCAATACTATCACATGACTTTGTGGAATGCGTGTTCGTGAAATTTGAGTGCATTCGAATTATGCCATTCGATTTAAAAAAACAGACATATTTTAGTAGTATCAAATCTTTTATAAAATCTATATTAATTTAAAATATGGATTTTTTCAATAAAACACATTCAAAAACTTGGTAAGTCAAAGAAGTATTATTACAAAGTACATTTGCTAGCGCTTTTCTATACCAGATTAAAACCAAGTGAATATATCTAAAAGAATTAAAATAGTGCCTTTACGGAATGACACTGCTATTACTTTTCATTAAATTGATTATTTCAGCAGCGTTTTGCTATCGCTCTCCCATCTTCTAAGCAAGTATGTTATTTGAAAGCATTTTAAGTTTTAAGTTTGTATATTTATTAAAATATTTGTCAATAAGTTATTGTTGTACCATAAAATTTTAAATCAATTTAGTTTGCTTCATAATATTGAAATAGTATTTCTACACTAGGGGTTTCAGGCCTAAATTCAGGTCGAATTAAATCAATGACGTATTTATTTCAAAATCAATAATCTATAAATCTATAAATCCTATTTATTTTATTTGTAAGTTTATCATTATTTATAATAATGAATTCTTTTACGATCATAAAATTTCTTTGAAATTCTATCAAAAATTTGCTTATTTTATCTCCGGATAACAACTATTTCATTTTCTAATTTCGAAATTTCCAAACAGAAATAGAACTCCCACTTATTTTCAAAATAAGTTAACTCTGAAACCCTATTTTATAAATAGGCTTCTGCGATAACTTTTAAGGCAAATCAAGATGTGGCTACTTAAGTTATACGTAATTAAGCATTTATCGGTATAATGACAAAATTATTTTAAGTTTAAATCGTTAAATCGCTAAACAGCTACGTAATCTGAAAGATCTTTTGCAACTCTATCCACCGATCACTTGTACAAACAAAATCGCTAAAATTCCGAAGTGAAGTTACGAAGAAAACAGAAGGAAAACTGGAAGACACATGCAGTTAGCAGCTATTATTTAGGGATACAGTTAATTGAGTATCTTGCTAGTAGCCCCAGAGTTTATCACTCACCACACTACCGGCACTTGTCGTTTAGAGGTAAAGTTCATAGACTACCTGCCGACAAGCTCAGAGTTTATCACTCACCAAACTAAGAAGACTCCGGTTGGTTCCCTGTCGGATATTGGACTTACACGGGAAGGACAACACTCCTTTTTCTATTACAAGTGAAGAACTGGTGCCATCGATTTTTTTTTTT
>QKWP01001104.1:60026-123657 GCA_003550325.1 Gigaspora rosea
GTTTAACATAATGGGACCTGGGCCATTGTTGGTTAGGGTTTTATGTTAAAATTTTTATTTCGAAGTCTGTCGGTTGTTGTGAAATAACCTAATAGCTAACTTTAGGCCACAGGTAAAGATCTAAAGTAGCG
The DNA here is from genome assembly GCA_003550325.1 of Gigaspora rosea. Lineage (NCBI taxonomy): Eukaryota > Fungi > Glomeromycota > Glomeromycetes > Diversisporales > Gigasporaceae > Gigaspora > Gigaspora rosea. Next base: position 60,158 of record QKWP01001104.1, read on the forward strand.
GGAGGCAATAGTGAAGCCCGAGTTTTTTTCATTCCCTTAGTTAAAAACTATATATTATCTTCCTTGCATGTATTAATAATATTAACTAATAAAGAATAAAGAGCCTGGTCTCGGTTATAAAACGAAAAAAAAAAAAAAGCTATGTAATCTGATTAGTGCTTAATTTGCCGGCCATTTAATATGCCACTTTGTTATATCGAATCGAACTAACAATGGCAATAAATAACGAATTGAAAATTTAAATTTTACTACTATTTTTTAATTATTAAAATTTACTATGGAGAGTTGAACAAAAGTGTACGCAAAGTTATCAAACCAAATCTCATTAAAAATAATGAAAATAACGTCTCAACAGATTACGTCTTAACAAATTAAATATGTTAATAAAAATTTTAAGCCAAGTTGGAAAAGTAATTTTCCATGGCTTGAGTATGATACCAAAAATAATAAAATGTTTTGTGCTCTATGTTGCGATCATAATAAAAAAATTGCATTTGCAACAAAAGGCAAGTAAAAAATTTATATAGTACAACATATTAGCAGTATAGAAGTATAGATGAATTATTAATAAACATTTCATATGTAATTAGGAGTTACAAATATTAAACTTTATGCAACAAAAGAGCATGTTAAAAGCAAAGACCATACCAATTCATGTTTAAAAAATAAAATTTTAAATGCATCACATAAACATGTTAAAAGCTTAAGGAAATCATATATTTTCATGCCAAAATGATATTTCATTAAATAAATTTAGCTTCAGATTTGATTTCCGAGAACCATCTGATTAATAATAAATATGCATATAAATTATTAGGTATTATATTTTCAACAATTGAAAAAAGTATTTGAGAGGAATTAAATTTTATCATAGCAATAGGAATTATAGTTAATACTATAATTAATCTATTTACTATTAGAAGTAAGTACAGTTACACCTCGCTATAATCACACTATACTAACTATAATAACAATTTATATTTTATTAGATTCCAACTTATTGACAATATATTAATTTAACCTTTCTATAAGCACAACCTTATTATAATCCCTTGTTTTTTGGGCCAGGAGTATAATTATAACTAGGTGTAACTGTATTTAAATTAGTATTATATTTTAATTTTTATATACTAAATTATTTAGGTTTGTTTCTTAGATATCCCTTAAGGGTGACAATCAATTAATTGACAATTACTTCACCAACATAACATTTTACTGACAATTATTCATCAACAAGTTCATTTTACTGACAATTTATTTTACTAAAGCTCATTTCACTGACAAAGTAATTCTGGTCATTGTTGTCAGGGTCAGGTAGATTTAGATAGAATTAGGGCTAAATTTAGTGTGCTTTTTAAACAAAAAACTTTCAGTGAAATAAGCTTTAGTGAAACAAACTGTCAGTAAAATGAACTTGTTGGTGAGTATTTGTCAGTGAAATATTATGTCGGTGAAGTGATTGTTAGTGAAATAATATAAACCCATTCCTTAAACCATCTAGTGAACAAATTTGTTTGCTAAAATTTTTTTGGTCAATTTTTGTACAAATTAACTTAAATTTTATTAAGATATACACATATTTTCTAGGCTAGAATAAAAGTACACAATGTGATAGATATTATATAATTCTTATCTTATAAAACTTTCTTAACACTGCCCCAAAAATCAACTAAATAGGGTTAATTGTTATATAGTCTTTATGATCAAATTTAATAGTAAAAAAGGTATTATAATTAGGAATTGGAACCGTTTAACCATTTAAAAATTGCTCTATAGTTCCAGGCAGAATAATGTTGGTCAGGGCTAGAATTATTTTAATGCCGGCCAAATTAAACGGTTAAATGGTTATATGATTAAACGATTAAGAAAAATTTTAGGCGGTTCCAATCCCTAATTATAATATGACAATCATAAAAGATCTTTATGATTATTACATGAAGGCAGTATTGTACATTGAACATTTTGTGAAACATTTTGAATATTTTTTTAAATTAAAATTACTCAAAATATTATTAAAATAATTTATTTTAATTTTTTTTAAAAATAAATCCAGCATCTAAAAAATATATTTATATATTTATTAATTTAATTTATTAATTATTTAAAATTTGAACATAGGCTTAAAATATTTTGAACAATCTTGAACCTTGAACAAAAAAAACATAGTTTGAATATGTCCAATGTACAATACTATATAGAGGTACCTTTATAATATGATATTAAAGTTGGTCAAAGTTCCTTCATAAACAACTTCACAGAGCTAATTTTTTAGACAATATGAGAAAAATAATATGACTCAAAAGTTTAGGTAAAATGGTACACTTTATAACCATTGTATAAATCTATACCCTTTGTTTAAATTATTTCAAGTATTCTATACTATAGCAATTGAGTGTAATGTATAGTTTGGGCCTTTGGATATTATTATAATTTGTTATAATAAAGATTGTGGCAGCTTATACTGAGATTGGCTTATGCTGAAATCTGGGATCTCTATTTAAATCTATAATACCTACTAAAATTTACAAATACTCTTTTATTAATTACTCTAACCCTAAACCCTAACCAAACTATAAAAACAATAACCCCTAAAAAAGCCTTCTAAAATTTTATAACTTCATAATAAAATAACTTAAATTCTTAGCATAAGCCAATCTTAGCATAAGCTGCCACAAAGATTTTTATAAAAAAATTTTTTTTAATATTTTACTTTATCCAATTATTTTAGCAAACAAATTTGTTTGCTAAAATAATGATTTATAGTTTAAGGGATACAATATAAAATCTTTATATTTGTATCAAATAGTGCAAGTATAATAAGAAAAAAATTTTAATAGTATTACTACATAAATAATACAAATATATTTATATATATTTATTATATACTATATTGCAGTATTTTACATTTTAGCTATCAAAGCCTTTTTGACCTTTTCTATAAGGGTGCTGACATATATTACCTAATATCCATTTACTATAGGGGCTTACCAGGACTCCAAAATATACATAGATAGGTAAGATGACTTTTAAATTTTTTATTAATTGCTGTATGCATGACTTTTTTTATAAGATTAGTACACAAAATTTATCCCTTACAATCAGTGTTGGGCTGGACATTGGACATAAACATTGGACCACTCATGTCTAGTCCAGTCTAATCCATTGGACCAGAAGGGATTAGACATTGGACATTGTATAACATTAATTAGTACATAATTATGTAACAATTGGCCAATCAAATTATAAATTTTTGTACTATTATACTTGATTTATTATAATATAATTTTGATGCAAAGATAAAATTCAAATAATTTAACAATTTAAAGATTAACTATAGTTACTGCTATATGTTTCTGAAAATAAGCTACCTCTTTTGGATAATTTTGAACTCAAAAAATCCAGAATAGCTTATTTTCAAATATAATTAATTTTTGGCCAATTGCAATAGTTGTTATATCCCTTAGATTGTAGTAGAACACAAGCAAATTTGCCTGCGTTTTTGCACTTTTTTAGCTCTGATTTACTTTTTTAAAATACTAAAATAATTAAATAAAACTTTGTACAATTATATTTGAAAATAAGGATTACTTTTTTGCAAAATTAGTTTTTATATTATAAGAAAATAAATTATAGTTACATATAAGCTGAAAATAGATAATTTTAAGAAAAAATTTTTTTAAAAAATTTTATTACAATTTTTCTGCGATCTTATTTAGTTTTAGTTTTAGAACTATAGTTCTTAAGACAATATTGTAGTTTATATAAAGGATGACAACTTTCATTATTGCAACTTTAATGATTTACTTGTAAAAATTAAGACTTGTATTAGAAGTAAAGATTTTTTTTATAGACAGGAACATATAAAATTTGAAAAAATCTAAAGAAAAATTTTAATAGTAAAAATGCCAATACAAGAACTTTAAACATTTATTATATTAAAGTTTTCTAATGATTTTAAAAAAATTTTATAACAAAGTTACTAAAACAAAACTTAAAGAATATTTTTTACTTAGAAAAGATATGGCTAAAATCAATATTTAAAATTTTATTAAAAATTTTAAAATACGCAGGCAAATTTGCCTGTATTACAATCTAAGGGATAGTAAAATCTAAATTCTACTATGTAAATCAAATTATTAGTACTTAAGTAAACTTGTTTGGGAACTATACTACACATATTCTAAAAGTTTCATCAAAATAAGGCAATTTTTATTATTTGACTTTTAATTTTTACATTCAACAAATATATTTGTTAATAAAATTTTAATATTTTTATTGAACATAAAAATTAAAAGTTAATTAATTGATGACCGCTAGTCAATCAGAGAATTTTCTTATTAAAATGTGACACAGATCACTTATAGTACTATGTCGAATTGAAATTTTTTAGCTTATAAGTAAGGTTATAAAATTTTAAAGCAAATGTAGTATTAAAATAGTACAAACGATAAAATAATACCATAAGCTTTTAATTATAAGACTATTAGATATCAATTTTTTTTTTGGAGAACTTTACTCAGCAAGCACGCGGCATTTACTAAGTAAAACCTATCTATATTAATTAGATATTAAGGTAAAACAGGACCCCGAATAATACATATAGAGGTTATATTGGTTTTAATATAAAATTTTTATAAATTTTATCCACTTTATATTAAGACTTATTAACCAAATTTTAAATATAAGCATTGAAAATTAGATTTTTTTAACCAATATTTAAATATATCCTATAAATAAAAATTTTAATCTATTAAAAATATAATTTTTTAGTTCTGAAAAAATATTTAAATTATTGTTTATTTTTAAAATTTTTAATTTCTTAAATTATACTAACTTTATACATGTGCTTTGTTATATATAAAGTGCAATATTAAATAATTTCTAGATTTCGATTTATTATTATGCTTCAAAAATAGCTAACAGGTTATGCTCTTAAGCACCTTACTCAATGGATCGGAAGTAAAGTCGAAATAGAATAAATGAATCAAGTGACGAACAAATCAGTGAGATACAAGCCACCTTTTTCGTCAAAAATTTGTCATGATAAAGGTCGCTCAAGCATTACTTTATATTCAAACATAATAATAAACAATAAATTTTCACAAGTTTCGATCCGATCAAAAAAAACTCTCAAAGCTTTTAAAACAAATGATCGATACCTTAATACGAACATAATAAATACGCCATTTTTTTAAAATCATAATAACATAAAAAAATTATTACTACTTATTGCTGTAAAGCAACTTTCGCTAACGATTCAATAAATTGATTCTGTTGCTGTTGCAACAAAATTTAAATTGCATAATCATTAAAAAGAGAAGCCGATGCAACTAGTAGCAGTCGGTTGAATAGAATTTTTTTTAGTTGTTTTGGGTGGCATAGTGAAGATCACAATCAAAAGAAAAAGTATATGCTCAAGCACTGCTCAAGCATTTAATTCTATTAATATCGTTGATGCTTGACGATCATTATTAAATCAATTGATTGAGATGCTCGAGAACACCCTAAATTCATGTTCGCAACGTTGTTCACAAAACCCTATAAATTTTCCAGATTATTCAAAAAGAATAATTCCTAATGCCTGATTTTATATAATTTATGCCATTCGAAGTTATATTTTAATTACTTAATAGTGTTTAAAGATTAGCAAATATACTAATTAAAATGCAATATTTTTATTAATAAAATTGCAAAAAAAAAAAATCCAAAAACAAAAAAATTATAAAATTTCTTGCAATTTTCGTTTCATTTCAGGAGTATTAAAATAGTCAAAAAACTGAGATGTTTGATTATTAACAGTTAATAATCCCAATTTCTCATCAAATGATGCGAAATTACCTTCTCCAAGATAATAGATAAAAGAAGAAGGTGGAATATGTGTAAAAATTGTATAGCCACCATCTGAAATCGAAGAAAACAAACCATAACGAAGCTGAAAAAAAACTTTTACAGAAATGTAAGAAAGTTCATCAATATTCGTATGTGACTCAATAAAAGAATGATAATTCGAATTTTTATAGTAAAGTGCAAGAATTTGAAAGAGAAAGATAGTATCATTAGCCCGTCCAATTCCAAATCCTCCTCGCATAACTGGGTGTACCGGATTTACATTTGCAGTTGAAATTTCTACTAACCCTGTAATAAAAAAAATAAAAAAGATATAAAGTTAGAATTTAAATAGATAAATAATTAGGAATTCTTATTGTTAAAATTAAATATACGGTTAATCAAACAAATAATTATATGTACTTGAGCAGTCAAAAGTAGAAACGAGGAAGTTATCATGCAAGAATGACCTAAATACCATTCAATGCCTTCGTTTTATCCTAATAGTCCTAATACCATCTCTGTAGCGAAATCCAAGGTCACGTATTTACTTAGAAGTTTCTACTCATAGTTATGAATTTCCACTTTCAACAGATCTTATCGTTCAGCGCCTTCTTTCTAGTAATATATATATATTTTGATAGCGAAATCTATGATTACATTCAACAAAATTTAAAATACCACATCGTTGCATTCTTTTTACATCTTTTTACATTGTCCGGATTGTCACCTTCAGCATATTTTAAATACCACATCTCGTCTTTAATAGTGCATATTCTTTTGAATCCGAGATTATAATGTCCGCAGCAACTACTATCTTCAACGGATTTTAAAGTGCAATTGCAGAATTGTATTGTCTTCTTTTTAATTTAATTCAGAATTACATCACCCACGAGAATCATCACAATTAGCAGGTTTGAAATTTTTGAGATTTCAATGTCTTATGCATCTATGCCTTTTCCATAGCTGAATTCAAATTAAAATCTACTGTATCGTATTCAGCAGATTTTCAAATATCGCGATCGTCTACTGGAATCGCCATCTCCAACAATTTTAAAAAATAATTCCAAATAACCATGGTTTCTACTTTTAACTGCCCGTTTACTCGATCCAATTAACAAAATTGCCCGACATGTGCTTTTTTTTTATTAACACATTCTAACTCAATTTAGTAAATTAAATTTAACTTACTAACTGAATTTCTTGCTTCATCATTCAATCGTTCAAATCTTGCTCTCATTTTCCATCGATTTTGACGCGGAATGCCAGGGCGAGCAGACTCATTTGAGGAAAGATATGATATAAGGCTGCTATATCTATTATTTGAGGTGGATGTGGAAAATCCTGCAACTCTTCTTTCCATTCTCTGACTAGTATAGGCTTCGTGGCGGCGGCGTTGGTTGACCAGTACAGAAATTTGAAGCATTCTATTTACAACTCCGGTGTTAATATCAATATCCATTTCTACATTATGATTCCGAGATGGTCGAGTAAAGTCAAGTATCAAAGCTAATTGCGAAGATCCCTCAGAGAAATCGTCCCCTTCCTCGATCTGAAAAATTAACCGTGATTAGAAAGGGAATTAAAGATTTTCGGAATATTTTTTTTTTGATTTCATTAATTCATTTGTTTAAGTCCTCTAATTACACAAAGTATATCACTTTTGAACCCCTTATTAAACAGAATAATCCAGGGCGACCATAAAAAACGCTGATGACGTAAGATTCTTTAGTGCCACTTACTGGCTCTCTTCTAGCAGTATTAAATCTATATCGTTCCGATACTGCAATATATATACAATGTCTGCGTTATCGCGTTTTTTATGGTCACCTATATGATTCTATTAAACACATCGAACACGTTCTCCTTAATTGTTAAAAAAGGCTGTTGGCTAAGAACAAGCCAGTGCAATATATTCTGTTTGGATAAAAATACATATATGACAGTTCCGCACAAAACTTTGAAACTTAAAACTTAATGATTATAAAATGATTATAAAACTAATAATTTCAACATAAATATAAAACAATCCTTACTTCGGTTAATTCATTAAGTTTATCCCACGTATTAACTTCCGCTGCTGCTTCAGATATAAAAATACTTTCAGCTTCTTGTAAACCACCGAATCTTTGTAGGTTAGCAGGTTGTTCGATTTCATTTTCATTTTCTATTTCGAGATCCTCCTCCTCATCTTCTAAAATAATCATAGGGTCACGAATTTGAGTACTTATTACCATTCCAAGAACGTCTTTAGCTAGTGCGGTGGCTTGTTCATACGCATAGTGGATTGCTAATCTAATCTCATCGTCTGAAGGCCAATTCCGTAAAACTTCTAAGTTCTCTACAATACTCGAATCAGAATAATGCGAAATATAACCTAAAAAGTATAAGATTGGCTTCTGATTTTATAATAAATTACACCTATATATACTAACCAACACCAGTCGTTTTTTCTCTTTCTGATCTGAAAGAACCTGAAGAATATGCTTTGTACATACACGCAATCTTGGGTGTCAATGCAACTAAGTCGTTAAACGAAAAATCGGAAAGAACCTGACGAGCCAACCCAAAAAAATGTTCACATCCTTCTGAACCATACATCCAGGGTGTAAAAGGATATTGCGGGTAGTAATCTCGGTAAGCAATTGTTAAAAGGATCTAAGATAAAAAATTGTACGATTAGTTTATAACTGATAATTTAGATATATAGAATCAGATTTACATACCATAGATTCGGAAAGACTTGTTAAAATGTTAAACGTCACTGAAGCTATGAAATTTTTTTTAACACTCATAAATTCAGGATAATTCTGCGCGCAAACTTGAATATGATTTTTCCAGTGATTTAAAAAAAAGAATCCCAACATGACCATTTTGCATCTTTCAAGTGGTGAAATTTCGCGATTCTGAAATGCGTCAATTAGTTCACCTATAATAAAAATAATTATTAAATAATACATAAAAATTAATTAAACTTTTTAACTATTAGTAACTAACCAAGAACAAACAAAAAAACAAGTAGGCCATATTTTTCGTTATTGTTTTCATCAGCCACTTGATTGAGAAACGATGAACAAAAAAGGCGATAAGCAGCCCCGTCATCCTGACGATCAACATTCTCAACATCCTTTTTATACAAAACACTTTCAGGGTTTTTTCTTAATTCCAAAATTTGATCATATCGAGCCGAATATTTTCCAAGAGATAATAGCCGTGCTCCAGAAAAAAGTGCATTGCGACAATCCTTTTTCCCATGTAAGGGGTCGGTGATTCGAATAATAGGTCCAATATTAGGATAAATAGGACAACTAAAATTAATATCTAAAAATAATTTTAAAATATATTTAGCTAAATAATTAATAATATTAAGACTATTTAATATTTAATATACCATAAAGTCTATCTTCGAAAATTAATCTTTCTGACGTTTCCATCTTCATAAGTTGATTTTGTGCATTGAACTCTGCCGAGGCTCCATCAGCACCAAATCCAAGAATTTTAAGTTGTAGATGCGCTGCGATATCAAGTAATTTTTTGTGCAATTCAAAAATACTTGTCGCTGTTTCTTTCCCCTGATTTGCAATCATCGCAATAACGCAAGGTGGAAATTTTGGAACAGGAATCTATAATAAATAAATTGTTAGACACATTTATATAAGTTATAACCTTTATTAATGAATATTATTTACCTGTAATAAATAAACACGGACTTGAGAGGCAATTGCATTATGGGATTTAATCATGTCTACAATTCGATATACATCTTCATATGTAGAAACTTTGGTTAATTCGGTTGAAAATGTTGAACCAACAACACAACCAAAAAGTGAAGAAAATCCAAGTCTTTCTTTAATTTTAGTATTATCTGACATTGCAATAATCGGACCAGTATATTTAATTGTATCTGCAAGCCTTTTAACTCGTGCTACATTTTCAAAACATAACTCGGGGTCATTAAGCGCATAAGGTGAATGTGTACGATGTAATCTTAAAAAGAGGTACAGTAATATAATTTTCATTAAAATATAATTAAGAACAAATTATATATATCTTATATATAGTATATTCATACCTAATATTTTGAATAGTGCGTCCAGCTAAATTCTGCTGAAAAACATTATATGTTTGTGGACTAAGACTTGCGAGTATAACCAGAAAATCAGAAAATTGTTCAGAATATTTAAAATTTTGAAGCCCTTTTTTATGTTGTTCTCGATCTGCAATTTGAACCATCACATTACATAAGCCTTCGAATACTTTTTTATTTTTAAAACTGCCATTCCTACCCATCTCTGCAAATTTTGTCCAAAAAGAGTTCTCATTATTTGTACCCGTATTGTTTGCTAAATATAAAAGATCACTGACATCTTGATTATAAATATATTTAGCTATTGGATTACTTCGAAGTTGAATTTTTGGCATAAACTTTTTTTTATGATTTGGCTTGTCTTGTTTTGACACGGCATTCTATTTATAATTATACATATTATAAATTAATTGTTTATTTATTTATAGTTATATAATTATACATACTTTAAAAACTTGGTCGTTTTGAACTTCTTTACAATAATCACACAATTTAGAAGAATCAGTAGTATATTGTTCACATAAAACAGATCGTACTACTAGTCCTTCAATTTTCCATTTAGATTGTCGAATTATTTCATTATCTAATGATTGCAATTCTTCTTCAGTAAGTATCTTATATTTTACTGCTTTATTAGAAGGAAATTTTTCTGGAAAAAGTTCCCGAGCAACAATATCTCTTCTTGGTGCACCGCCATGAGTAGTATGAGTAAATACTCTATTAATATAAGCTTTATAGATTGGATTATTTAATCCAGTACAAGGATATTGTTTTATAGATTGAATGTCTTTTTTTAAATTTAATGGAAAGAAGTTTAAAATTGAAACAACTCCACTTTGAAATCTGCAGCCACCACCATTAATATGACTTTCAAAGTAAGACTCATCATAAGCTCGCTTAAGTTTGATTATTTTTCCACACTTGCAAGTTACATTTAAACCACAATCGGATATATGCACAATCATTTTGTTTTTTAGTAGCCGATCTCTTGTATACTTAACCATTTTTAAAGTTGTTTAAAAAAACTTGATTTACGCGTAAATGTTTATCGATATTGCTCAAACAATTCTAAAGTCATTAAAAACCTGATTTACGCGTAAATGTTTTATCTTAAAATTATTAAAAACCTGATTTATGTATAAAAATTTTTTATAGAAATTGTTCTAATATCTAATTTTTTAACCAATTTTAGAATGTAACCTTACGCAACTTTAATATTTTTATCCATTTTTGATAATATAACAATTAAAGTAATTATCCGGTTTTAAATATAACCTTTTAAGCAATAACCGGTTTTCAAATATAACATTTTTGTAAAAAGATACTATTTTTAACCTAAATTTCAATATAACCTCTATATGTATTATTCGGGGTCCTACCCAATTGCATGTACAGTACGTATAATTGGGTTTCAAAGTTAAAATCGGAAAATCTTATTTTATTTTCTGATTTATAATAAACATAGTAAAAATGCTATTGAAAAAATCCTATTTATTTTCGAAATGATAACGATAATTCAATAAATTTGATTAATTCAAATTAGTACGAAAACCAAACCTGGTATATTCAAGTTTATCATTTTAATTAGTTTTTATTGTAACGTCCATAGCTCTCCCACAAAAAATTGTTCACCCCCTATAATATTGGCCAATCGAATTTCAGAATCAGGTGTAACGTAAAATTCGAAACGAAACTACCTTATTACAAAAAAACAAAAATAGCTTTAAATTTTAATTAGGAAACCACCTTCTGCGGCCTAATTAAAAGTGTTCCTTGTGAAATTTTACTGATAGAGCATTCTAACCCTGCGTTATACTTACCCTAACCCCAAATATAACGCGTTTTTTAGGTTTATACACAACTTTTTACTTAGAAAATAAAAAAACGTTTGTTTTGACTATCACGTTACACCTGATCTTAAATTTGATTGGCTGGGTGAACAATTTTTTGTAGGAGAGCTACCTAAGTCTTTTATTGTGGCAAAAAATTTTATAAATACCAGTGCCACGGAGAAAAAACCTGTCATCCAGCTTTCAGTACAAAATATACCGAACGCCTGACAACAGGTTTTTCTTTGCAGATCATATATTTTTAACATGTGAAATTGTGTTTAATTTTTACTTAACCGCTTTTATTTTAATATCGTTGATTCTTCACCCATGATATGGTACGTTATATTTGTGTTTGGTCTAGTGATAAATTTTATATAATGGCTAATCAGTGTACGATTTTTATTAGATAATGAATGAATTTTTTAAACATTCGCTTTTGCAAAATTCTGTATCTCCCCCAAAAAATTTATCAAAAAAAAAAAAGATTTTCAATTTCTGATTCTAATTCCTAATTCCTTAAATATTATATAATAAAAAAAAAATAAATAAATAAAAAATCAGAAATTAGAAATTAGAATTCTGAAATCGTTTTTTTTTTTTTTTTTTTGTGTTTTTTTTTTTTTTTTTTTTTTCTCTGGTTTTTTTTTTTTTGTGAGAATTTTTTGGGGGAATACAAACCAAGATTTTGTAAACCGCAATAAAAAATCTAGAATTTAAAAAAGCAAATTCCGGTATAGCTTTAATATGCTTGTAATGCATAATGATAATAAAACAGCAGCTAAGGTAGAATCCGGTATTATGACGCAGGTGAATGATTTGGCGCACCAAAGTTTTTTTGTTAATATCTCGAAATGAAATAACCAAAATAAAATGAATTTAACACCATTTGATTCGCCTTATCAAGGCGAATCGAATGGTGTAAAATTAATTTTATCTTAGGCGCTAGAATTCAAGAAATAATTAAAAAACATAAATTAACTAATATTTGGTGCTCCAACCCCATAGGGATCCAATCCTACATTAATTAGGTTAGTACGTACATATCGAGATAATAACTACCTAATTTTACGTACATACACACTATGCTGATTGAAGTAATGTATAATATATTTAATTTCTTGTAAGATTGAAGTAATTATGTAGGCAAATTTGCCTGCAAACCTTTACAGATTAAGGAATAATAAGACAAATATATTGAAATACAGTAAGATCTGCTAGCATTTTCAGGCTTAAACAAAATATTAAAAATTAATTCAAGTCATATTACAGGACATAGTCATTAATGAAAAGCTTTATGAAAAATTTTTTTCTCTTATTTCATTTATAAGTTTATAATTTCCAAATAGACTTGATAATAAACAAAAGTAACTATTTATTTTTTTGTTTGTTTTTTTTTTAATTTGATTTTTAATTTTAGCATGGTCTAAGATATTGTGCATTGAGAAAAATATGAATAGGGTTTTAAAGATATAAACTTAGTATTAAATATTGTAAATACAAAGAGTACCATAAATGCTATATAAAAGATCTGGGTCTCTTACACCCCACCAATATTAAAACCTAATATTAGGCCCTGGGTCTAGTATATAATGGAACATTTGTATTATTAGAAGAAAAAATTTAAAAAACATGCATATTTTTCATTTATAGTGAGCAGCCTAGATACTTAAAAAACCTCATATTTGGTTATTATAGATTTTGAGATTCACATTTGGGTCTAGTATATAGAGGATCTGATATCTGAAAGGTCTTGTACAGGAATAGTAAATAATTTGATCATTTGCCAATTTTTCAAATAACCTCAAATGATCTCAAAATGACTAGTTATTTGAGGTCATTCAAATTTGGGTTATTTAAAAATGACTCATGCCAAAAATAACTATAGTTATTTCTGAATAACAGAAGTTATTTGGTTATTAGATTATTTTACATATATAGTTAATATTCTATCAATCATATTGATTATTAATTAATATGTCATTTATAAATTCAAAAATGATTTATATAATTTTGTAATTAGTAAATTATTATTTATAAACTTTTTTTTTAAAAAAATAAATGTGGCAGATTATAATAAAATCCAAAATAAAATGAAATTATAGTATAAAATTTTGAAAACTAATTCTTTTAGGGTGCATCTTTTAGGGTTAGGGGTTTAGGGTTAGGGTTAGTTTTAAAAAAAATTATAATAATCAAGTACAGTCAAACCTCCATATAGTCACCCTCTATATAGTCACAAAACCAATATAATCACTTTTGTAAGTTTACCAACCTTTTTACTATGATTTTCACCTCTATATAAGCACATTTGCATTATAATCACTATCACAATTTTTTATTTACCATCTATATAAAACTACCCCTATATAATCACTATTATTATAATATTTTGAATTAATTATTTTATTATTATAAATATTTTTTTAAGTTATTAATTATTATTTTTTAACAAGTAAAAATTTTTAAATTTGTTTTTCTTAATAATCGATTATCTTTTCTACATATAAAAGTTAAAATTATACTAAGCAAATCGAAAAAAATGCTATAAGTAACACTGTTCAGGAGACAAAATTACATATATTCTGAAATTTTCAAATAATTTAAATAACATTTTATTATTACACTTTTACAATTTACGTTTAGGCGAAAAAAATTAAAAAAATTAAAATTTTTTTAACTTAATCGTAAATTGTAAAAGTGTATTAATAAAATTTTAACCAAATTATCTCAAAATTTCAGAGTATATGTAATTTTGTATCCCGAACAACTTTACTTAGATCATTTTATTGATTTACTTTAGATAATTTTAACTTTTATATGTAGCTACGATATACGATTATTTAAAAAAATTTTTTAAATTTTTTTTAAAATAACAGTATATCGTAGCTACATATTAAAGTTAAAATTATCTAAAGTAAATCAATAAAAATGATCTAAGTAAAGTTGTTCGGGATACAAAATTACATATACTTTGAAATTTTGAGATAATTTGGTTAAAATTTTATTAATACACTTTTACAATTTACGATTAAGTTAAAAAAATTTTAATTTTTTTAATTTTTTTCGCCTAAACGTAAATTGTAAAAGTGTAATAATAAAATGTTATTTAAATTATTTGAAAATTTCAGGATATATGTAATTTTGTCTCCTGAGCAATGTTACTTATGGCATTTTTTCCGATTTGCTTAGTATAATTTTAACTTTTATATATAGAAAAGATAATTGATTATTTAAAAAATAAAAATTTTTATTTATTAAAACTTCTATATAATCACAATTTTTTTTATATGCAATTTTATTATAATAGTGATTATATAGAATTTCTTCTATATTAGTCACATCTTTATATAATCACCACCTTTTGTATCCCGAGAGTGTGATTATATAGAGGTTTGACTGTATTAGTGGGTTTAGAAGACTAGTAGGTTAAGTAAAAAATGTAGATATTATTTTAAATTATGATTGTAACAATAATATATTATCTTTTGTCTAGTGTTTTTTTTTAATTACTTTATATCTAATATGATTTAATTGGATTGTCAATTTATAACAAGTATAATAAATAATTTATTTATTTAGCCAAAATACAAATAATACTTATTTATCAAATAAAAATTGGTTATTTGAAATCATCAAATATTTATTATATATAATAATATTTATTGAATAACATTTAGCAACATTTTGTTTTACAGAGAACAATAATTAATTATGATTGACTAAAAGTTATTAAATAATTAATTAACTAGAATTAAATAATCTTATTAAGTCACTTAAACTATAAAATAACCAATAACTAGTCATTTGTTATTTAATTGCTGATCTATATGTAATTGATAGAAATTACAATAATAGACTATAGCGCTATGTTTAATAATAAAAAATAATATATTTGTAATCTCTTTTTCCTTGAAGAATTAGATGTCAAACATACACATAACTCCTGGAGAACTCATAACAACTGGTACTATTGAACTAGAACTTCATTATGGGCCATATATACGTGACTAGTAGGTTTTTTCAAAAGAAGAAAATACACTTTATCCTATTCTTATATGGTTAGGACTTGAAGTTATAATCCAACCTAACAAAAAACTATTTGTTGTTCGTATAGTCTGTAATCTTTGCAACCTGGATATATATGTGAAGGAAGTGGACAAAGCAGTGGTATTGTTACAAGTGCTTTCGTAGCAATTACATCCATTTATCAAGCCATTTTTGGCACTAAAGCAAAATTTGCTGGACCCACTTATTTGGGTTTAAACCAAATTAAAACGGCCCAAAAATTATTAGAAGGCATTATTTTCTGCCCTTTTATTGTTAATATAGAAAACTTATCTATTTTTGTATGTTCACTTGGAAAATTACACATTCAACCCAAAAAAAAAATTAGCTATTATTCTACAACATTTTTTTTATAAATACAAATCAAAGCAATCAGCTTTTTTTCAATATATTAATAAAAATTCATATTTGATTACAATTTATCAAAACAGTCAAATCGTTACTAAGTATAAAAACAATTTACCTAATACTGTTTGGCAGCAAATTGGAGTTTTGAAATCTATTTCTGGCGAAACTTTATTTGCTATAAATAACCCAACAATTTTACATAAATAAGAGAAATACAAAACCAAACTTCATAAATCGACAGCTAAAGAGTGTACATATGTAGATTGGAATAATAAAACAATATGGAAAATCTGTTTGAAAATTTTTAAAAAACACAGTTAGCAAATCGATTGAAAAATAGTATCAAGTGTTTCAAAACTGGAAGCAACAAAAAAGCCATATAATTGAACTACAAACTCACATTAGAAAAATATATAGACAAAATCATGAATTTCAAAGTCGTGAATTGTGGGCATGGCATGCAATATTTCATGCTACTGAATGTTCAGAAATTACTCCATATGACAAAAAAGTTTCTGAGATAATAAATTGATATTATATTTATTCTAGACTAGTGATCGAGTAATAATAAATAGCTATATCAATAGTTAGTTACTATTTTGTGATCACTAGTTAAGAACTTTTTTCAACCTAATGAAATAGAAATTTTAATTAGTGAAAGAACAATTCAAATTAAAAAAATAAAATAAAATACAACACATTTTTGTAAATTGCACTAAACGATCGAAATTCAAAATCTTTTTTAAATAGTGGTTATGATAGCATACAGCTATCGTTCATATTAAAATTGAGCAATAGTATATAAAGTCAACACTTTCTATAACAAACTGTTGGTTCTGGCTGTTAAAAAAGTTCTATAAGTCAACTCTTTTTATACCAAATCTCTATATAACGAACTCTAGATATAATAATTTTTATAGTAGTTCGGGATAAAAAAGTTATAGTTTTTTAATAAAACAATAATTTTTATAGCGAATTTTTTTAACAGCCAGAACCAACAGTTCATTATAAAAAGAGTTGACTATATAAATTGCTATTTTTTAAGAACCAAAACTTTTTTTTATACCGAACTAATATAAAAATAAAAATTTTTTTATTATATCTACATAGAGGTTCAGTATAAAAAGAGCTGACCGTATACCAAACATTGTTATCCTATAGTAATTCACAAAATTTAAAAACAATGATATAAAAAACTTGTTTGATTAACTAAAAAAGTTTTCACTAATTAATATTTTCAATTAGAATAATAAACATACCTTAATCTAATTGATACAAAAGATAAATTAGAAATTTAGATCTGAATTTATCATCTAATTAGATTTTCTGAATTCTTAAATCTATTAATAATAAATTCAAATTCTAAATTCTGATTTTTTTTTGTATTATTTATTTTTCTTAAAATATACTATAATTTTCGAATTATAGCTGTTATTCGATATGTAGGTCGATTTAGTGGACTCACATTCATAAATCATTTGAATAACAGATTGTATAGTATTTGATATCATATTTTCTAATTTGAATAGAAAAATCAATAATTAATAAGAGATAAATATAATAATATAGGCCAAGTTTTGGACAAATGCACCTGATCCTGAAAAAGATCGTAATATTCTAAAAGGTCTATATGAAGATGGATTTTTTAATATATTAGTACAAACTTTATCTGATAATAAAAAGCTTTGAAAATGTTTTCATAAAAGCTATGATGCAAATACTAAAGGAATAGATGGTAAAGTGCATGTGCTATCAATTATTGCAGAAAGTTTTACATACCAAAAGATAATAGATGAATTAGGAGTAGGATAAAATTCATATAATTATAATCTAATTTTAGTGATACAAATCGATAAAAAATTTTCAATTGATTAAATAAACAATAAGGTAGCAACTAGTCGATTAATTGACCAATTGATTAGTCGATTAATTGATTAGTTGGCCAATCAATTAATCGATTAATCAACTAATTAATTAATCGACTAAGTTGGGTTTGTAAAATTCAAATTGATTAGTTGTCAACTTTAAAACTAATTGAAAATTTTCGATTTGTATCACTATCTAATTTTTTAGTTCAAATTTGTAATAAAGGACTAGTTTGGGGTTTTTTTGTTATGCTAAAAAATTAGATTATAATAATAAATTTTATATTGTAACTTAGATATCACCCAACGCTATAAATGCTGTATGAAAATTTTCTCGGATTAATGGACCTGAATGTATTGCATTAGAGAAACCCAATATCACTTGCTCAACAATATCTGAAATTAAAGAAAGGGAATTCAAATTATTTTTTGCTGACAAAAAAAATGTAAATATGAGTTCTTATAAAGTAGATACCAAAACACAATTGCCTATACTCTATTTGAAAAATCAAAAAAAAAACACTTTGGAAAAAGTTTTCTGCTACTTATCCAGATGGAATTAAGTGTCCATCTTTTATGGCCCATCTTCAAAAAAGTCGTTTTCAGTATCAAGATGATCTAGAAGGATTATGTATAACATGTAATAATTTTGGATATCAAACATTTGAAGATTTAATTGATCTAATTAATACAAATTTTTCTTACAAAGCATTGCGGGTTAGTTGAATTTAAAAAATTTTTCTTACCATAATCAAACTAGAGAATTCTATTTGTATACTGTGTATATGCACGAGTATAATATCTCAGTTCTAAATATGAACCAACTACAGTATAAGTATTTTAACAAAAGATATTATTCCTTGTCAAATTTTAGCATAAACTATAACTCTTACCTAGAGAGAGACATGATTCCTTAATTGTGCACATTAATGCGCATTCATGCGCATGTTTTAGAATTATGCGCATTTTTTCCATCACTACTCTTACCAATTCTAAATTTATCCATTCCTAACCCTAAACAGGGTTAACTATTTGTCTTATAATTCATATTTTACCTGAATTTGTAAATCAATAAATTATACCTGTGTACAAGCACTATGTGTAAACTAATAAAATTTCATCAAACTATACAATTTTTAGGACGATCTAATTAATAGAATAGAATTATTATGTCATTATCTAAAACGAAATTATAAAAAAGAATTAGTTGTTAGTAGAAATGGAACAATTGGTTATGTAAATTGTATAAATCATTGCTTAATGTTTGCATTTGGCAAATGTAAATCTCAACATTTTTCACGATGCCCAGAATGTGATAAGTTTTTTGGTATATTTGAATATCTAATAGATAGGCTTGATACTTCATACAATATAAAGCTTATGGAATGTCAAGAACGATTAATATGTTATTTGGCCCACCAAACCCATAAAGCATACCTAAGCTCCCAATTTAATGCTATGTTAGATGACCTTGATTATCATGGTGCTGTAATTGTAGTTGATTATAAGATGCGAATCTTACCTTCAACGGCTCGAGAAACAAAAAGCCAGTTCTTTGGAAAGAGAAAATGGACACTCCATACGACCTTGGTGTTTCAAAAAGATAATAGTGAAAATTTGAATCAAAAAAATAAAAATAATAGTGAAAATTTGAATTGAAAAGATAAAAATAACAGTGAAAATTTGGATATTCGAGCTTATGATCATTGGAATACTGATACCAAGCAGGATGCTTGGTTTACTGCATCCTGCTTTGAAGCAGTGTTCATGACTATAGAATCTAAATCTCGTTGAATCAAAATAATTTCGGATAATGGAGAGCACTATCATAATTCAGAGTTAATGGCAATTATTAGTTACTGGTATAATTGGTACAATATAGAAGTCTGTAGATAGATTTTCTTGAACTCAGGGAAGCGAAAACTACAGTTGATTCTTATTATGTGACGGCAAGTAGATTTGATACTGTATATGAGTGTCGCCAAATGAAAATATGCAATTTTAAAAATATATTATTATGAATTTCATAATAATATATTTTTAGAATTGGATATTTTCATTTGGCAACACTAAAATCTAGTTAAAAACTAAAAATTTGATGGATTGAATAGCACATTTACAATACTATTCAACATACTATTTGATTGTCATTTGATATATAACTTACTTTTAATATGATTTGGTGCATATAAATGCTAAAATGTTGGTAAGACCACGTAAATATTGAATTTTCTTAAAGATTAGGTCATAAAGTAATCGAATGACATTTTAAGTGTGCTATTAAAAAAATAAAATTTTTTTAACATATAATTACATTTCTTTTTTTTTCTTATTCTACTAGATTTTACATACAATTAAAAAATATATTAGAGTTGGATGTGACCTTACCAATGGAGCAGACATTGAGTTAGTACTCCATAATTTGAGTGGAACATCTGTGGCACGTATAGAGCCAGATCGTAATGAAACAGTAGAAACACCAGAATTATTATCAAGCCAAAGAAATGTAGAATCAAATTCGTGATTATTAGAGTAAGTTTAATATAAACTTTCTAAAATTAAAAATAATCAAAAATAAGCACAAAAAGTTTTCTTTATTAATTTTTGACATAATAAGTGTACTTTTAATTACAAATGTTAATTATTTCATATTGCTAGATTTTTAATTCTCAACTTAAAGTATTAATTCACATTGCTAGTTGATCTTAAAAAGTGTTCATAATAAACCGCTTGTCAAGATAAATTAATATAAATTTATTCTAATAGAATTTAAGTTAATTAGCAGCCAAATGTTCTGAATATATAATTGTTAGAGACAGCATTCTGCCAAAATTGGCTAGTTAATTAGAAATATTAAATACTGAATAAACGTCAGCCTATTGCTTACAGAATGCTATTGATAGCTACTAGGCATTCAGCACATTCAGCAGTAATTAATCCAACTTCAATCAGAACAAACTTATATACTGCTGTACTGATTTTATCAGTTACTAATATGCTTAGATTCTAGATTTCTTATTTTTAAGCATAAATGACCTCTTATTTTCTTGTCATACCCTAGAATTTTTCTTATATATTGGGGACAAAAAAAAAACTTGAATAAGTACAAAATACCGAAGATGTGTTTATTCGTAAAAAAATATAGAAATAAAAATATACAACCAGTAATCTTATCTTAAAGATCTCAACTCAGATATCCAACATATAAAGCAAACATATGATGCAATTTCTATTTTCAATAATGTATATTTCCATGTATTTTCATACTAATAGAACTAATCAACAATCAGAAATCGGCGCCAGAAAAAAAAATCAAAACCATACCTGGTATTTCCAAATTGTTCGAGTAGACCTGGCCTGTAACAGGCCAATACGCTAGATATATTTGTACATGCTCCCTTCCCCATATAGGTGAATGGGCCAACTTCCAACCTACACAAATTGCTATCTTTTTAAAAGACCTTCACCGACATTTTCTGAACCATCTGAGCCAAAAACTGCATGGAAAACACCGATTCCTAAAACAAGTAATACAATAATTATTATTGTTGATCAAAAAAAAAACTTATTTATTATAAAGATACAGAGCTATTAGTGAACAAAGGAACCGAAGAAATGAATAATGAATCAGGTAATTAGTACTTAGAGTACTTGATCCTGTTTATTTAGTATATTTTTGAAATATAGCATACTAGATATTAATATTCCTGGTATTAATTAACTAATTATATATTCAAAAATTTAAAATCTGATTTTAATTAATTAAAAATCTAATAATTTTAATTTAATAAATTAATTATTTATAAAAAAAAAATTACAACTCTTCTCAATAATTACTTTGACCAAATTTATTTACCAGAAAAAAACAAAATTTTTCTTGCTAGAGAGTGGTCTACACATAATATGTACTAGTATAATACAGAAAACAGTTTGTATAAAGGTCATCTACTACTTTGGAAGCTCTTTTTTATATTTGGTATACAAGCCAAAAGTATTTTCTTACAAGATAACTAGCAAAAAATGGTGCCTTTGTATGAGAAATTTTGGTAGAAAGCTAAGAAGCTTCTCTGTTAACAAAGTAACCTGTGGCAAAACAACAGGAAACAACAAGAATTGAGTTTTTTTTTTAATATACCTTCCTTTAAATTTGATACAAGTATTGTCTTACTCCCTTTTGGTCTTTTTGCAATTTTGCCAAAAAGTAAGAAATCCAGCTTACTCCTCCAAAAAATTGACAATATTTACTATTTCCAAATTAGAATTGTACCTACCAAATCAGAGTCAAGTTACAAGTGAGTTTCAAGTTCTATAAAATAAACAATAAATAATATATGAAATACTATAGAGAATTAGTTAAACAAAATTCCTTTTTAGAACATTCTTTTAGATATAGCTTTTATTAGGGATATATATATATATAATACTTTGGCAGAAGTTTTTTTTGTATAGTATTATATAATTTTTAACTTTTATTTCTTTTCTTTTCTTTTTTTTTTGTTTATCTGTGATATCATGCTATCATGTACTGTTTCTTTTTTGTCTTTTTCTTTTTTTTCAAATCTTGGTTTTTCTTATTATTTTGGTCTTTCATTTAGATTAAGTAGATTATCCTTCTTATTATTATTTTTTTTTGTTATACTTTTATTTTTTCTAGTAGAATTCTTCTACTTGGAAAACTAAGAAAAAAAGATTTAAAAAAGTAGGCAGTCATAATAAACAGTTTGTTCAAACTAAGGTGAGAGCAGTGCAGCAGGTTGTATTTGAAAATTTGTTAAAATAAGTGAAATATCTGATAATGTCAAACTTGGAATTTAAGTAATTATTTGTTTAAGTGTAGAAATACGTTATACAATACTCTTAATAAAAAGTATTGACATAACTGCCTAAGGTTAATAAAAAAATAAAAAAAAATTGATTATTTATAATTAATTAATTATTTGTAGCTAATTATAATTAAATTTTAAATTTCTTAATATATATATATATTAAACTTTTAATAGCTATTCAAACAAAAGTATATAATACTGTATAATTAAGGGTTCGGGTCCCATAGCTTAGTTGTTAAGTTCCCGTTCCCCCACAGACAAGGTCAACGGTTCGAGTTCGGCTGGAGGTAAATACTCTGTAACCAAAAATTGGAGCCTATAATCGGATGCGAAGCCCTGTGGCGAAGTCCATGTGAAGGTACATGCTTGAATCAAGGAATTCCCGGAAGGAAACCGATACGGCAGAGAGCGGGCACTATTATAGTGAGAAATGTGGAGAATGCCGTCGACGTTTGTGGAAAAGGATTGGCCTTGCCAATTATGGAATCACCTCTGGCACAAAAATCCAAAACCGGTATAGATGTGGGATCTACGTCCGTTATGGTAGAGATTACTTCGAGGGTAAAATAGCCCTAAGCCTGAATGGATAAAAATAAGTTTGGTGTTACATAGTAACATTGAAAACCAGAGACTTTAAATAGGGAACCCACAGGCGGGTTCCAGGTATAGCAATTAGTAGGTAACCTGCGGGCGGAGCCTTTAAATAGACAATGACTAAAATTGTACGCGTGGCTAATTGTAGTCTCGTTGATATGTAAAATGTAATACCCCCTATTTAATATAGGTTGTATACTTAATAAAAACCATGAGAGCAAAGAAGTCTCTCTATAAACCGTAAAAAAAAAAAAAAAAAAAAAAAAAAAAAAAAAAATACTGTATAATTAAAAATAACTAAAATAAACCAATATTATAGATAATCTTTAACTTATTTTATTATTTGTTTATTAAAGTAAAAAGAAGTAATTTGGTAAAGTTAAATAACTAATATAAAAACTTTTTTTATTTTAATATTAAAAAGTTTCTATTTTTTGTATTAAACTTTATATGATTTAGAATTATTTTATATAAAATTAGCAATAATATCTTGTTTTAAAGTGACATTAAATGGATTATACATTGTATTAAAAAGCTTAGATTTTAGAGAGATAGGGATAATTGATAATGTTTAGTATAATCAAATGAACAGAATTGAATAATTTTTATACAATTTAATCTGTCTCAATAGATGAATTGAATAATACAAAGTTTATCTGATTCTGATCACTGGATCACAAGGTATTATCAATTATATGCTGCACAAAAATAATACTTGAGGGGAATTTTGATAAAGTATAAACTTGACAAATAATTGATATCTTGTGTTCCAGTGATCAAAACCAGGTGAGCTTTGTACCATTCAATTCATCTTATCAAGACAAATCGAATAATATAAAAATTATTAATTCTGATAATTAGATCAAAATTCGCCAATTATCTCTTTCCACCTTATATTGTATTTTTGTCTATATGTATATTATTTGAAGAATATATATATATTGTTATAATAGCATATTTTGTTTATGTTTTTTATTATACATTTTATTATTTAGTTACACAAATTACTTTAAATTAAAATAAATAAATCAAATCCTTAATATTACAGAATATATTAACTCATTATGCTATAATAAAAATAGCATATAATTAAGATATAGTAATTCAAAAAATAAATAAATAAACAGGTTATTAATAATATAAAAGGACCTCATTTTAGGACTTATAATAATGAACATATAATCTAATTAATATTATTTGATATACTATAATATTAAAAAATTAACAAGAATTGCTACAAGCAATACAACAAGTAGCACTATTATTTTATCCAATCAGATTGCATAACTAAAAACACATGAATATGTCCAAAATATTCAAAATTAAAATTTGGTTTTTGGCCAAGATTTTGACAGTTTTGTTCAATTGCCAAAAACCTGTTCATTTGTCCAATGTTAAGTATCATCTGTAACAATAATTATAAAGATTATATTATTATTATGAACTTTGAATCAAAAAAGTTCGTTATGACAAAATCTTGTACAAGATTACAGTTAGAATGGAAGGATAAATTGAGTTCCTTACACCATATGGCCTTTGATCTCTAGTAGATTTATTTGCAGAAACACGTTATAGAGATTTATATAGTGGAAACACTTATGCTTTGCATAATAAATATATATTACTAAACTTTCTAAAAAAGTAAAAATTGCAGAGTTTTGCGTATAAAGTACCCGAATTTTGATAGTCATTTGTACACTCAAGCATCAGATATTACATACAGTCTTGGAGTTATCATGAGTGAAGTTTCGACTATTTGATGAAATTCCGTTTAATAGTTACTTTGCATCAAGTATTATCAATAGATCAAAGACCTAAATTTTAGGATCTTTGGTTGTTATGCCGATATTAAGTAAGCTGTGAAATGTATGGATAAAAAAATCTTTGAAATAATTACTCACAAACTCTGCTAAGATGGATAACAATTAATGGAATATTTGTATTTTTTTGGTAACTGATATCGAAATGAAATTGGTGTTGAAAAAAAATGACATAAAGCATAAAATCTGCAGATATGGAGGTATGGACGCATATAATGTTGAATATTGTCATCGAAATATAATGAAATCATTGTTTTTGATAATAGATGAATGCTTTATGTTCATTCTTTTTGATTTTTTTCTCATAATAAATTTCAACATCGCGTGTTCCATCAACGTTAGGGATGGGTTATTTAGCCGCGGTTATGACCGTACTGATCAGAGACTCGATCACAGATAGAAAATAAACCTTTTCGATAAGTATTCTTTTCAAAAATCCATGATATGAAATGCAACTTTCTAAACATTTAAGAATTTAGATAATCTAGAACTATAGGGTCAGGTGTAACGCGAAACCGATGACACGATAATTTAAGAGTAGGATTGACATTAAAGGTAATGATTATTAGCAAAGACCGTCTCTACCTCAAAATTTCTCAAGGAATTTTTTTGTTAGAGCAAGAAAGGTATGGGTTCACAAGCAAAATTATGAGTTACAAGCGATTTTTTTTAAACCGTCTCTATTCTCTTTCGATTTCACATTATGCCTGATCTTACAAGATTTTTTTAAGATTTTTGAAAGAATACATGTAAAAGGTTTATTGTTTCTACCTGTGGATAATCAACTATAACCGACAATAACCGAATAAATGACGTGGCTGATGGAAATAAATTATGTGAAGTTGAAGAGAATGAACATAAGGCATTCATCTATTATCAAGACCTCATCTCTGCAGAATATTTGATAATAAATAAATGCCGTGTTTATCTTTTCAATTTCAATATTATTTTATTAATTATTTATTTTATGAGACAAAATACATAGTTAGTTTACTGTATAAAATTATAAATTATGCTTTTGACAGTTCTTTTTGCATGTGGAAATATAAAAAAAAGGGTGAGAAAATATCAGGTATATGAAATAGAAATTGTATGATTGCGTGAAAAAAAATTTCACGCTCTATTAAAAAAAATTCTCGATAAGATTAAATTATATGCGTGTAAAATAGTATAATTTTACTCGAAATGTAAAAAGTCACATGCGAAACGCCTGCAAAGAAAAAAATTTATGAATATACAGTATATCAGATATATTAAACTTATAAGCAATAAAAATCTCAAAATTTACGATTATATAAGTAACAACATCGATAATAATAAAACTTAAAAAAATAAATACTTGTAAAATACTTGTAAAAATAATTATATATTCATATGAAATCAGATCACAATGGTCTAATTTTATTGACACGATAAAAATAAAATACAGATTAGAATAAATTTTATTCAGAATCTAGTTGCACTATCTTTCGGACATAAACACCGATCAATCATACAATATAATAAAGACAATTTTGTAACTATTATGTTACGTAAAAGTAGAAGAGTTTCTACAAATTTAGTTACAATTCTATATGATAGTATCTATTGCTATGAACATTGGTTTATCGTAGAATATCTCCTGCTATCTGTATTCCAACAATTCCAAATTGGTCTTTATATATGATAAAGAATTTTTTGTGTATAATAAATTACTTTCATTACACTCTCCATAAACTTCATCTACATTTTTTTTTGCAGTGTACAAAAACAACTTCGAGCATTCGACATACATAATTTCAAAGGTGCAAATCCAAATGTTTCACCATAAACATGTTATTCTACTATTCTACTTTTCTGTCCGCACTAGCAAGACTTTAATGTGCTAATAAATGAAGACAACTAAAAAAACCTAAAAGAAAGATTTTTAATACAGTTTGAATAAATGGTACAATAACAGTAAATTGATAAGTTCTCTAATTTAAATATCCTTGCCACTTCAAAGTTAAGAGCTGGATTATTCCAATGCATTTCAAGGTACAGTACAGTACTAAAAATTTCATTTATGACGGACGCATGACATTTTTTTCTCAAGTTTCATTCCATGTTTTTCTAAAAAAAATCAGCTATAATAATTATGGCTAGAAAACTTGATACAATTTTACACATATCCTTAACTTTTTGACGTAAGAATTTCTAAAATAAAGATCATAGCAAGAATATTTATAGGAATTGTTTGTTTTGCTCAATAGTATTACCGTAAAAGTTCGTATACAAGACCCTGGTCCACCATTAATAAACCCGGGAACTGTTACACAAACATTGGTCTGGTAATCATGGTGTACCTCTTTTAGTACCATACTTGACATTAGCATAACGAAACGAGGATAAATTTGATACTGCTAAAATGAACTTTAGCATAATTTATCATGTGCAAAGGAAAATTACCAAGATTCAATGTTTTTTAAAGTGAAAAAAATTCTCAGCAATGGCTCAGCGAATAAATATTTGTATTTATTTTTTTTTTCATTTTTAGAGTATTACAATGTCCGTGCTTAATTTATTTAATTTATATTCTGTTTATAAAAAATTTTTATATTTTTTTTTGTTTATGGTTATTAAACATTTTTTATTTAATTTTATTTTATTTTTTTTAAAGTTTTTAATATAAATTTTGTAACAATTAATTATTTAACAGCGTTTTTTTAGCAGTTCAATTCAACTGGATTTGATACCAGTTTCGAAAATTTTTGGCTAACGATCAAACATCATTCTGTCTAAACTAAGGTAAATTTTATCATTCTATGGTTAAATGATTTCAAAATTCCATGTACATTTTTTTTCGGAAGGAATTACAAAATTATAATGATGAAGAAGATAACTCGATACAGTATGACCCTTCAGGAAATATCAATAGTCCCAAAGGGTAGTAATAATCAAGCGACAGTATTGATAAATAAAATGATGAATGAAACGATATAATATGAACGATATAATATGTAATGTATCATATATTAGATAATATAAATAATATAGATAATATAGATAATTATATACAGTAATTGGAAATAAAAAAAATGGTATTGATTAGTTATCAGGATTCAACTTGCGAGAAATCTGTGATCATGTAATCATATACATTATTATCAAGTTTTTAAAGGATAAATCCGGTAAATATTATAGATAAGATTTAAACTCAGAGGTCTTATTTTCTCTTTTGCAGCTTTCATTTATAATAGATTTATCAAAAAAGTATACGTATTATTTTTTATTTAATTAAATCATACAGTATAATGATAATTGTTATTTTAACTTGACTTTTTTTAGGATTCCATTGTAATTTTATATGCTTACGTATATTTTCACAATGATAAGATCGCAAGCTTAAATTCTGAAATTGGCCATGTAACGAAACTTAAAAACATTAATACTATGTTATCCTCTAACGCTAAGTGTATCCCCTAACGCTAAGTGTACGCTCTTGGAATCACCTAGAGAAAGTGTATATTTATAATTCACTATATTAATCAACCTTGTTTATTAAAGTACTTTTAGTTTTATAGAATGAAATAAATGATTATTTTATATTTATTATTTTAACTATTTTATACAGTAAATAATTTAACTATTACTGTATATAAGTATTGTATTTTAAGAATAGATATACAGTAAGCAATTTAAACTTTTATTTTATAATAAAAAATAATTTATATAATAGATATATAACTTATCTGCTATAATTTATACAGTAAATTAGATTTATCTGTTGTTATAACCAAATTACACAAATCAATCAAACCAATTAAAATTTATTTTTGTAATTAAACTAGTATACTGTATCTGATAAACAAAAAATAAATATTGTGTAGTAAAATTTACAAAAAATTCTTTGTTATTAAAAAACAAATAATTTGTATAAAATTTTATTACTGTATAAATAATTTTGTTTTCGTTTTGTTATATTATTACATTGCTGAAACTTGCAAAATTAGCAACTTTAGGACTACTTTAAAATAATTATAAAATAACTATAAAATATCTATATAGTTACTTTATAGTAGCTATAGTTATACATTTACTATGCCTGATACGTTAGCAATACGCCTATTACTATTGTTACTACCATATTATTACTATTTTACTATACTTTTACTATAATTGACTATTAGTGACTACTACGTTACTACTATTTTACTATATTATTACTATAAAATTTTTTTATAAAATATAGTAAAAGTATAGTAAAATAGTAGTAACATAGTAGTCAATAGTAGTAGGCGTATTGCTAACGTATAGTAAATGTATAACTATAGCTACTACAAAGTAACTATATAGTTATTTTATAGTTATTTTATAATTATTTTAAAGTAGTTCTAAAGTTGCTAATTTGCAAGTTTTAGCAAGTATCTGATTTTAAGTATTATATATAAAATTTTTAGATTTTAATATACAATATAAAGTATAGTGTTTTAAAAATATAGCAATAAAACTTACTATACAATATAAATTATAAAACCAAATTTCAAAATTCAAACTTAATCTTTAAAAACTAGGTTCCAAAACTAAAGATCTAATTATAGATATATTATTTTGTTATAATATATAGTATCTTAGCAGAAACCTAAATTCCTTAATTCACAGTAACTACGTACTATAGTAACTATATAGTAATTATATAGTTGCTATTAAATTTGATGGTAACTATATAGCTACTATGCAGTTACTTCGCATTAAGGAATCTCAAGTTTCTGTAAAGATACAATATACAGTGCTGTATTATATATATATATTTTTTATATTACTATAAATTTTAAATATAGTATTTAAATTTTAAAAAAAAATATATATATACACTGTATATATATAGTATATATATATATATATACTATATTTGTTCATACAGTATACAGGATACGTAATAACGTAGTATAATATTAAAAAAAAAAATAGTTAAAATTTAGTCCAGTACTATATTAGAAATAGGTTTAAATGAAATTTTAAGCATTTAGCAATAATTGTACTTTCTAAATGTATTATAATTAAAGTTGATAATTGATACAGTATTTGAGGTTTTAAAATAATTTAGTTTTCTATATTCTAATATTTTATGGTTTGTTAAAAATTTTTTTAATGATAATTTTTAAATATTGTGAGATATACAATAACTATACAAATTAAAAAAAAAAGACCGATTTTTATCGTAAATTTATTTAGTGTCATTTTTATAATACTGTGGTATATTATACAGTAATTACAGTAATTATAAAAAGCTAATACTGTAATAGATTTCTGACTTTATACTGTATATACAGATATATGTTAAGAGTACAGTAAATTTTTTAAATTGAGGATTATCATTTTGAAATTCCAAAAAAATTATTTACAAATGAGCTGGTGCATTTTTTAATTATTAAAAAGGCTTTATAATAAATACACTGAAAGTTAGTCAGTTTATCAAAAATGTGAGTAACACTGACATCGGCGTCAAACTTTGTACTTCCAAAAAAGATTATGACATGAAAATGCTCCGTTCGCTAACTCGTGAACCAAGTTATTAATCACGTTTCTGACGTATTGTATATAGCATTGATCTACTGAACTACTTCGAAAAAAATTTGTAGATAATGCATCAAGATAAACGAAGCATTCAATAAAGATCAGAGTATTAGAGATCATCCGAATAGTAACGAAAATCATCGAAATTGATTCGACTATTAAGACAAATATAACGAACACGAGCTGTCGTTCACCGAGAATCACAAAAAAAAAAAAAAATTATATTTAGAAATAAATATTCCGATTAAAAAAAAAACAAAACAAACCAAATAAATTCTAAACTTCGAAAATTGGGCTTCTTTTTTTTGATTATCTTTTTATCATAAAAATGTCTTTATTATAACGAAAACTGGTGAAGATCGAAGGGAAAGGGGACTAAGTTCGTACGTAGCAGGTAATGTATAAATTTAGGTAACAAAATTTTTTTTATTTTTTTTTTACAAATTACTAATAATGCACAAAACGTGATGTATAAAAATATCACACGAGCAGATATGAAATGACAAACGAAGCTGGTAAAAAGGCCAAAGATGGTTTAATGATATATATTGTAAGTAAGTGGAATTAAAAAAAGGCAATTTTTTTCCAAAGACAAATTCACACGCCTTTATTAAAAAAAAAGAATGTAATGAAGCGACAGGTTACGCATAAACCAATCCCCAAAAGAGAGACTTTAAACGACAATTCTAGTATGGGCGTCCACTCGTAAAATATTTTTCTTTTTGAAATATGTACACCTGATTTTACCATTGCTTCACCAATTTTACTGCCAGTTCTTTATGTGGAAAGATCATAAGAAGGTTTCCGATGCGACTAACTATTTATGTTAGTTCTGATAAGATGATGTCAATAACCATTTTATATACTGCTACTAACTGTTTTCTACTGCTACTACTGCTGCTATTGCTGCTAGTACTGTGCGCATGTATGTATCAGGTAATGTATTTACTGCTGTACTGTACATACGTAGTACGCACGTACGTACTAACGGTAATAACAGATAATGAGTTTTATAGTTTTATAACGATTTTCTTATAAATAATTTATTCTGATCCACTTTTAGACATGCATTAAGTATGCAACTTTATGACCCACTACCTACTATGTACTATCCATAAACTTATAATTCATGATTATTTTAAAAAAATATGCAACCTTTGCGACAAAATGTTGAAATTAAAAACTTTACAAAGATATACAATATAGTCAAATTAGTCAAATATATCAAATTATCAATGGGAAAAAAAAAAAAAAATTATCCTGCTAAATTTTTTTTTAAAGATGAATGAAGGAAGTCCTTAAAAAAAAAAAAAAAAAAAGTGTAAAGAACCTTAAAAGATCGATTTCATATGAATTACAAAAAACGCGTCTTTTGAAATCCTGTTTTTTTTTATATATATATAGACTTTATATTGATGATTGTAAAATTTATTTATACTATTGCATATACATTACATATTATATACATATTTTAAAAATAAAATGTATATCAAAAAATATATGTGTACGACTATATATGTATCTATTCATGTTGAGTAAAGGTAACGGAACACGAGTCAATCAAACAAAAAGCAGTTTTGCCACAAACATTAGAAAGTTTGATTTAAGGAGCTTTCTTGTGTTTGAGTTTTTGCACCGCCCATCTTTAAATTTGATCAAATTAAATTTGATTCGCTATTCTTACCTTCTATTCTGCATTCCTACTTAAATAATTAAATTTCTCTTAAAAAATTTTTTCTTTCCCCTTATTATTTTCTTTTATATATTAAAAGCGACTTCAGTCCTAAATTTTTTATAAATATTAATTTTGTAAAAAAAAAAAAAATTTTGTAAAAAAAAAAATTTTTGTAAAAAAAAAAAAAATTTTTTTTGTAAAAAAGATTTTTGTAAAAAAGTTAAAAAGAACTACCTACCTACCTACCTTTTATTTATAATCCTGACATATTGATTACGCCAGGGTATTATTACAACTAAAAAAAATGGATTATTCAGCTTTATTAAAGAATTTGGGTAAATTCATTATATTCTCAAGCATAACTTTTAAAAGATTATTAAAAAGATTATAAAGGTTAAATAGCTAAATTTTTTTTTTTTAATATGATTTATTAGCAAAGGAAGCAGGTGTTGCTGTACCTTCTAATGCCTTTAAACCGGTTAACCCGAAACTCCCAATACGTTCAAATACCCTTCCAACTACAAAAGTTAGCAAATGTCCAAAATGTGGTGAACCACGCAAAACAATCGGATGGTGTAAACCATGTGATACTGTAAAACTTAGGTCTCAGTTTGATAAATGGACAAGTGGCAATGAGTATCTTGATAGTTATATTAGAGAAACTCAGATAAATGCCAATACTCCATATGATTTTATTCGATGGATCCCTTATGAAAATTTTACTGATGTTGAGTTCGTTGCACGAGGTGGTATGGGTGCTGTTTATTCTGCAAATTCTGAATCCTGGGGAAAAGTTGCCCTCAAATTTTTGGATAATTCGGAAAATTTAACTAAAGATTTTTTGGATGAGGTAATTAATATATATATAATGTATATATATATATATATATATACTCTTTCAGAAATTTTTTACTTTCATGATGTATAATATAAAACTTTTATTAAATTACAGCTCAGAGCTTATCACCGTTGTAATCTTGGCTCTGGAATAGTCGATTGCTACGGTGTTAGTAAAGATCCAAAAAATGGAAGTTATGTAATAGTTATGCGATATGCTGAACACGGAAATTTACGTCGTTATCTTTCCAACTGTTTTACTGATTTGTCTTGGGATGAGAAAATTGTTTTATTCGATCGTATCGGAAAAGCTTTGAAAGGAATCCATGATAATGGTCTGGTTCATCGTGATTTTCATAGGTATATTATTAATTTATTATATATATATATATATTCTTTTGATTTTAGATACCAGTATATTAATTATTAACTATTAACTTATAATTGTTTAAAAAAATTTTAGTGGTAACATTCTAAGACATGAAAAGTTGGTCTATATCACTGATCTTGGGATGTGTCGTCCGGCAAATGAAGATTCAAGTTCTAATCGTTATGGTGTACTTCCATATGTTGCTCCAGAAGTATTAAGGGGTGATCCATACACTCCAGCTGCTGATATTTATAGTCTCGGAATGATAATGTGGGAAATGTCATCAAATGAGCCTCCTTATTCTGATAGAGCTCATGATTATAAATTGGCTGAAGAAATTTGTTTAGGTTTAAGGCCTCCAATTGTATCAGGAACTCCTAAAGGTTATGTAACCGCAATGCTTCGTTGCTGGGATTGTGATCCATTAAAAAGAGCTACTATTGCTGAACTATTAAATATGTCTTATAAATGGCGTTACCAATCTGAAGGAAAAGCTCCTTTTCAAGGTCCTACCAAGGGCAAAAAAGTAAAAACTGGTCACGTCAAATCCGTGCTTACCAATGCTAATATTGTGCACCCTCAGGCTTTCTACACTAGTAGATTACTACATTATCCAAATCTTCCTGTACCTCGAAACTCTGATCATTACACATTTTTTGATTCAACAACTGGTGAAATACACATGATAGTTAGAAAACAAAGTATATATTATTATTATTATTATTATTATTATTATATATATATATATATATATTATTTATTTGTTTATTTACAAGTTTTCTACGGCAATTTAATTAATCATATGTTATATCATGTCAGGTTCTTCCAAAAAAGATTCAGAGACACCTGAGATATCTTCATCACCTACGTTCACAGAAGAACCAGAAGAATTTTCATCATCATTCATCCCTTCTGATAAGGGCAAAGAAAGAGTCATGGAAGAATCACGTCCTCGTGTCGCTAGAAGGCATTCCGTGGCTAGAAGTATGTTTAATTTTTGTATTTATTAATTAAATACAATTTTATCAATATTTTAATAATTCTAAATTTTTAGGCATGACAATGTCAACAGGTAGAGTAGTTGATAAGGAGATGATTGAGAAAATAAGAGCTGAGCGTAAAAAATGTACGTAATTTTTATTCTGATTAAATTAACTTCGTGATTTTGTTTAATAATTAAATAATAATATCATATCATTCTTTGTATTACTCTTTGTATTAGTATCTGATTATCGAACATCAAATCCTATTATTAATGATCATCGAACGTCAAATCCTATGATGAATGATCTTCACAGACAAATGAAATTTATGACTATCCATGGTAATTTTGAGATTATAATTTCGTGATTTTTTATTTGTGGTTGGCCAAAATCGCTTATTTCATCTTTGTCTATCATTTTTATATAGACTCACACGAATAAAAAAAAAAAAAAGTGATGCATTTAACGAATGGAATTTGTAATTCCAAACAAAAGAACATTATCACCTTTAATTATAATTTAACAAGTACATGTCGAATGTTGTTAATTTTTAGATTTTTAGACATTTAGAAAATATCACGTGTTTGGTGGTCATTTCTTGGTTTCTGTATCATATAACGTTTTAGGCATATCAAAAAATTTTTCATGTTTAAAAATTCAAAGTACTTTAATTTTTTTTCTTCAAAAATTTATTTTTAAAAAAATGTTAATTTTTTCTTCCAAAATTTATTTTAAAACAATGTAATATTTTTTTTTTTTTTCAACAACTTTTTAGCAAACAAAGCGTTCAATTTTGCAATCTAATTGTGTATTTTAATTGGTTTACATGTGAATCTATTCATGTATAACGTTATTATTGTGATTAATTAATCGGGGTTACGCGCATTCACATGTGCGGTGGTAATGGGTTGCGCGATTACACCACGCAAATCAAAACTTAAGGTGGTCATATAATAAAGTCATAAATGTTTATTACAATAACGTTAAATAACAAAAATCAGATTCTTGCAAATTTTTAAATACGTGTAACCCTCACCAGGGATCGAAATTCTTAACCGTTTAATCGTTAATTGTTTAACCGTATTAATCGTTTAACCGTACTAATCGTTTAACCGTATTAATTGTTTAATTCAGTCGGCATTAATAATTGGCCGATACTGTGAAAAAAAACTTTTATGCAGTCAAACGGTCAATATTATTTCTACAAGCCAAGTTGTTGTACTATTTCTTTTCAAACATGGAAAAAAACTTCTTTTTTCTTAAAAAAGAAAGAAAAATTGGTTAATTTAGTTTCTTTTTTAAATTGGTTCGTGGAACGACAAGGCTGTGCATCTATGATTGACATCGCCCAAAGTGGCAAGGTAATGATAACACGGAATATTCCTTTAAGATATCGTAATTAATGATATATTAAACCTAAAATTCTTATCTTTTTATCTTTTTCATCACCCCAACCATCTATATAAATTGATAAAAAAAAAAAAGTTACTGATTTCCATCTCTTACTTGCGATTATATATATATATTTTTATTTTTTTTTTTTTTTTTTTTTTTTTTTTTTTTTTTTTTTTTTTTTTTTTTTTTTTT
This sequence comes from Gigaspora rosea, assembly GCA_003550325.1. Lineage (NCBI taxonomy): Eukaryota > Fungi > Glomeromycota > Glomeromycetes > Diversisporales > Gigasporaceae > Gigaspora > Gigaspora rosea. Next base: position 96,408 of record QKWP01001104.1, read on the forward strand.
TTTTTTTTTTTTTTTTTTACATTTCGTACTTACAACAATAGAATTTTTTGTTTAGAAGGCGATAATACTTTCGCCTTAAAAAAATTTGCCCAAAGTGTTCTCAAATCTTCTAAGTTCGTTACACAATCCTCATAGGGGACGAAAGAGAGTCGCTGCAAAACCAAAAACTAGTCCTTAGCATTGGTTTTTTTTTTACATTTCATCGACTTTTATCTTCATTTAGTTCTATACTTTTACACGTTCATTATCAAAAAAAATTTCTTGCAGACTTTCATTTTAACCATGGCACCACACTTTTCTCGACTCCACTCCGAAACCCCTATGACACTTCCCGTTCCTGATACCAGTACTATTTTTAAAGTTACTGCTCCTCATGTTAAGTATACTGATACACATATTATTTCTGATTATGTGTATCATAATGCCATTGTTTCCAAAAATGATGCTGAGGGCACTTTTGAAGTTTTGCCCACTGAAACAAAATATCAATTCAAGACTGAATTGAAAGTTCCTAAAGTTGGGTAAGTATTAAAAAAAAAAAAAAAATGCATATCTCTTAAAATGGAATCCCGTTTAACCAGATATGTAATTCGATGAACTTTTGAATGAGGGTCGATGATTTTTCTGATGGTTAAAGACTTAAATTTTTTCGTGTGGTTATGACAAGTTTTATAATTCGATTATAAATATATATGATTTTGTAACACCCGATTAATACGCTTGGTAATTTGATTTGGATAGTTTCATTTAGAATCTATAAGCCCAGTGTTCCAGTTTATATGTCCAGTGAACCTTGATATAGAATTTTTCTAAAACTGTATTGTGTAAATATAATATTCTGCGTTGATTAAGATAGTTTCTGTTATTGGTTATGCTTAAGAAAATCATCGGCCCTGATTTTGGCCGACATTTCATTCTAATTGTAATATTTATTTTTACAGATTGATGATGGTTGGTTGGGGTGGTAATAATGGTTCTACCTTGACCGCCAGTATTGTTGCTAATCGTAACAACATCTCTTGGCGTACTAAGGAAGGTATTAAATCTCCAAATTATTTTGGATCGGTTGTTCAATCTTCAACACTTAAGCTCGGTATTGATACGAAGGGAAGTGATGTCTATATCCCTTTTAGTCAAATTTTACCCATGGTTCATCCCAATGATCTGGTTCTTGGTGGTTGGGATATTAGTTCTTTCAATCTTGCTCAAGCTATGGAACGTGCTCAAGTTCTTGATTATGATCTCCAACGTCAGGTTATTCCAATGCTTCAAGAATTGACCCCACTTCCTTCTATTTATTATCCTGATTTTATTGCTGCTAATCAATATGATCGAGCTGATAACCTTATTCCTGGTGATAATAAAAAAGATCACTTGGAACACATTCGTAATGATATTCGTCAATTTAAAGCTGCTAATCAACTCGATAAAGTGATTGTCGTCTGGACTGCTAATACTGAACGATATTCTGAAATTATTCCGGGCGTCAATGATACTGCTGAAAATATTCTCAATGCTGTTGAACAAAGTCATCCTGAAATTGCTCCTTCCACTATTTTTGCTTTGGCTTGTATTCTTGAAAAAACTCCATTTATTAATGGTTCTCCTCAAAATACTTTTGTTCCTGGTTGTATCGAACTCGCTGAACGTGAACGCGTTTACATTGCTGGTGATGATTTCAAGTCTGGTCAAACAAAAGTTAAATCTGTATTGGTTGATTTTTTGGTTAACGCTGGTATTAAACCAATTGGTATCACTTCTTATAATCATCTTGGTAATAATGATGGTAAAAATTTATCTGCCCCGCAACAATTCCGTTCTAAGGAAATTTCTAAAAGTAATGTGGTTGACGATATGGTCGCGGCAAATCAAATTCTTTATAAACCTGGAGAACATCCCGATCATGGTAACATTAATATCTTTTCAAAGTTTTATTTTATTTTTATATTATTTTATTATAACTGAAATATTCTTTTAAATGTGAATAGTTGTCGTCATTAAATATGTACCAGCAGTAGGTGATTCCAAGCGTGCTTTGGATGAATATGTTTCGGAAATATTCATGGGTGGTAAGAATGTAAGTGATATTTGTTTATTCATTTTTGTGTTCTACATTTATATATGTTTTTTTTAAGACATTGAATTACATTTATTTAGACTATTTCGTTGTATAATACATGTGAGGATTCTCTTTTGGCGTCACCTCTTATCTTGGATTTGGCTATCCTTGCCGAATTAATGACTCGTATCGAGTATCGTGTCAAAGACATGGAAGAATTCGAACCTTTTGATGCTGTTTTGTCTATCTTGAGCTTCATGTTAAAAGCTCCATTGGTTCCACCCGGTACACCTGTTGTCAATGCGTTAAGTAAGCAACGTATGGCAATGGAAAATTTCTTCCGTGCTTGTGTTGGATTAGCCCCTCAAAACGAAATGCTTTTGGAACATAAAGCTCCAGTCTGCAAGAAGTTTTAATGACTTTTTCAGCTCTATTTTATCTAATTTGTCATACTTCTATATGAATATACTATTATAGTATATGTAACGAAAGTATATAGTATGTCCGAACTAAGAATAGCTCCTTTGTACTCAGTTACAAAACTGTATCTACATTATCTTGTTAAAATGATGTCTCATTGTTCTTCAAAATAATAAATAGAAGTGTGCACAATATCCAACCTTATGCACAATTATTATTCAAAGTCTTTGAATATTAATTTCAGTACGAGATATTAAATTGGTTCTCTTCCCATTAATTTGCAGATATCTATATTCTCGCAAACTATTGTTTTATCTTTCTTAAAACTAATAGCTCCCTATGATTGATGCCTTGTAACTAGAGCTCTGTAAATGCATAATGCCAGGCATATCGGGCATCATGCCAGGCACTAGTGCCTCATACTATGCCTGTGCCAGGGTTGGCACATTTATCCATTGGGATGAATGGAGAACTGCTCCATTGACATTGCTCCATTGTTCCATTGAGAATAATTTCTGAATGGAGCCAATAGAAGCCAACAACTCCATTGACATTGCTCAGATTATTAATATTATGTTAGAGATAAAGATGCTGGTGAAATTAAACCATTTCACCAGGTGAAATAGTAAAATAGTTCACCAGAATTACACCAAAATAAATTTTGGTGAAATGGTTAAATTGGTAAAATTGGTGAAATGGTGGTGAAATTGGTGAATTGGTGAAACGGTGAATGGTTGTTGAAACGGTGAATTAATGAATTGATTGTCTTCTAAAAAAAGGACCTTTCTTTCATTTATTTCAACGAGATTGATGAACTTGTTTGGTGTTAGAATAAAATTAAGGTAAAGTTACTTGCTTCTGTCACTTTACAGAATTTATTTTTATATTGTGCATTTTGCAATCTAAATTCGAACTTAAACAGTTAACAGTTCTGATCTCTAAGTGTACTTGTAAAAACATAAAATGTAAAAACTTAAACAAAAACCTAACTTTTGAAGAGCAAATACAGTCTGAATTCCAGACTGAAATAATTCCGGACTCTGGAAATTTACCATTTCACCATTCCGCCGTTTCACCATTCCACCAATTCACCAATTCACGTCTCCCAATTCACCAATTCGCCAATTCACTATTCCACCATCTCACCATTTCACCAATTCACCGTTTCACCAATTCACCAATTCACCAATTCACTACACCATTACCGATTGGTGATTGGTGAAATGGTGAAATCATTTCACCACTCTGATTTAATTTCACCAGCATCTATAGTTAGAGATTAGAACCTATTCTCTATTGGCTTTTTAGTTTCTCCATTGGGTTCTCCATTGGCTTCATTGGGTTCCATTCTCTCCATTGGTAATTTTCTCAATGGAGTATATCCATTGCCAACCTTGGCCTGTGCCTATGGGAATAAAAATGCCGGAATGGGCAGATGCCATTAAGGCACAGGCACAAATGTTGCAGGCACTAAGTGCCAACTTATACCTGGTATTTTATATCCATATTTATAAAAGTTCTTGGCCAAATTTTTGTATTTTGCCCATATCCTGTGCCAAATTTTTGTGTCCGTGCCCATGCTCATTTTTGTGTCTATACTTATGTCTATGTCTAATAAAAAATATAGGCAAGGCACAGGTACAAAATTTTAGGCATGAGCAGTTGCAGAGCTCTACCTGTAACGATTTGAGACTTAAATTTGATTCACCCAAATACTACGTGTTTATAGTTGGCCTTGCTTTAGGGAGTGCTCGGGAGGTAGGAGATTGACAAAGAAAATTATTTAATGCCAATATATAATAAAACTAACCAATTGGCATTTTCTGTTCATACCAATACAGCATAACTATTTAAATACCTTGAGTACTCCTTGAGTACTCCTTGAGTACAAACCTTGTTATGGAAAATACTAGATATTTTTTAAAAAAATTCTTGTATATAAACCAGGCTTTGTTAATAAGTATATCAAAGAGTATAAAGATTATGAATTATTTGTATAAAGTAGAGTTCATGAAGATTTACAATTTAATCTTATTCTATTTATGTTATTAATTTATTAAACAAAAGAAACTATTATTGATTGTGACAGATCATAATGAAACCAGATTATAACAAGTCTTAAACGCGGACAAACTTTATTCGAAAATTTAAAAAAGTAACCACGACTATATCATAAGCATATCATCTTCGATGAGAAACTTTCTGTACTCGATAGAATACATATAATCAACCGTGATGTATGGCAATTATTTTTGCATGCGCATTATGATGGGTCGTGGTGCCGATTTAAAGGCAAGCAATCATTGGGAATCGCGATGACGAGCAATACGCAAAGCACCCTAGATATCGAGTTTGAGCCCAAGTAAATGCATTTACACGAAAATGCTAACAGCACAATTTATTTTTTCATATATATTCGGATAACACAACATGTACATAAAATGCGCGCTATTTTATTATATTGGACACAAAGTGATCACGAAGCGTAAAACCTTGCAAGGGATGATTGACTCATTCAATGGCACAACTCAATGAAGGAGACCGGATATTCTTTCGTATCAGTTTAAAGGGATAAATTAACCATAATGATTTAAAAAAAATAACAAAATACTCCTCTTTTTTCTTTATTGCAGGACAGTTAAAAAATCCTCGATGTCGACATTGGCTGTTGGGGTGTTCGATATACTATGTAAATAAAAAAAACTATATGTGGTCATATAATAAAATTTATTTATGAAGATTTTTCGACAAATAACAATTATTATGAAAATTTAAATAGATCATGGCCCTATTGGTTCGATAGAATTGAACAAAATTTTGCAAAGGCCAGTATTTCATCTCTACAAATAAAGTTACAATGCCTTTTCTTTATTTAATTATGAAAATTTTAATAGATTAATTTTTTTTATTTTTTGAAACAATATTCTAGTTTTTTTTTCTTGAAAAAAAGGCAAGAAAGAAAGAATTTAGTTTCTTTTTTAAAAAATGGTTCTGTAACTTTGTTTGTAAAGACGTAATAATGGACTTTGCAAAACTTCGATCAATTCTATTGAACCGTTAGGACTGTGCATCTGTTTAAATTTTCATAAAATTGTTATAAAATTATCACTTGTCGAAAATCTTCATTAATAAATTTTATTATATGACCACATTTAGTTTTGATTTACATAGTATATCGAACACTTCAATTGGCTGTGTTGGCCGTAATCCTATTAGGTTGTTACAGATATCTGGAACACCAATTTGATGTCTCGCCCTTCAAGAAAGGTTAATGGATTAAGTTGATGCCAAAGAATATAAAATATATAATTATCTCATAGCATATATATCTAATATGTATGTATGTAAATATACAAATTTTTTAAATTTTTTGCTATTATAAAATTATCTGAATTTTGATCAAATTAAATTTGATCCTGGCCACACCAAGGCAAATTCACAGCGATATTCCTGTGCCAAGTCCCCAGCATTGAATGACCATCTCGAAAAATGAATAGATGTTCAGATTCATAAAATCGGTTGTTCCGTTTGCAAGGAGGTTTGCGATTATAGCCCCTTGGGTCTGTCCTGCGACATCTTACCCAGTGTCACGGGCTAAAAGTGCCATTTCCGAAAATCATATCCGAAAATCACTAGATCGTGGTGGTGTAACGATCGACCTCTGGAACTTTCGACCATCACTACGGGCTTAGAGATCGTCAAGAGAAGATTCCAGCAAAACTGACGCGGCCTCATAGAAAGTACTTTCTCGCAAGACTAATACCTCGAGGAAACCGGAAGGAAAAGAAAGAATTAGTTGATGTATTGTAAATCCTTAACAAAGCCCCTATTTTAGTATTGAGTTTCCCTTAAATTATTAAAGATGTAAAGTTCTTGTCCTTAAGCCCCTTGAAATCGTTAAGTTAGCAGAAGTTATAAAGCACAGTGATTTCGCTGTTGTGAGAGATCATCCTACGGGATTCCAACCTTTAAATTAATAATAATAATATTTAATAAACTCCCTTGATAAACTCTCTTGATTAAATAAAATTAATACCAATTACCAACGTCACGCCTCTGGCTCGATTTAAAGAATACATAATTCTTGCTCTTGCCGAGTTGCCTTATATAATATAAATTCGTATATTTTTGTGTATAAAATATTAAACGTACGAATCAACCCGTATCGCCATAAAAATTTCGCTCCCACGTGATAAGTGCCAAAATTCTTTTAAGTTCGTTTATGTTAGGTTAGGGTTAGGGTGAGTTATACATGCTGGCAAAACCCGGACAAATTCCAAATAATAAAAAAACAATTGCTATTTATAAAAGATTAAATCAAATAAATAATCTTAATATTTTGTAAATATATTATTTATAACTATAAGAATATATATGATTTGTTTAAATAAAGATTATTAATAAAGTTTTTGAGATATTAGTAATACTAGAATTTGGGATTTGGGATTTGGGATGACGGACAAATCCCAAACTATAGTAAGTCGGGATTTTGCCAACATGTATAGGGTGAGTAGGTTATTATATAATAAAATCGCTCAAGGAAAACTTTTTATTAATTCAAAAAAGTGGTTTCTTATGCAAACGAGACGTTTGTTTTGAATTTTCCTGATCGTGTTACATTACACCAAATTATGATCATTTATTTGTCAATAATCACGTGGGGCGAAGTTTTTATGGCGATACTGGGGTAAAAGTCGTTGAAGACGGCATGATTCCATCGAACAAAAGTGCGGCATTCGTCATCAGTATCTTGGCCTTTTAAATATTTGAGAATAAGAGTGACAATATCTGAATTCTGAAGAGATTCTCAGGAACTATCACAAAATACCAATTAATGATTTATAACGTTAACACACAGGAAAATAATTTAACTGCTACCCACCCATTCCACACTTTTTCGCAAGTTTGCAAAGTTACTTTTCTTGCATCAATATATATATATAAGCTAATATGTAGATGTGAAATCGGTTATAAAAAATTATTAAGAAGAAAAAGAATAAATACACTTGTCATGAACGAACTTGAAGGGGTTTAATAACAAGTTTATAGAGCATGGTAAAAAATAATAACGATATGATAAATCAAATTATCAGTTAAAATCTGATCACATCATTACATCAATCACACTATGGATAGGCAAAGTAATTATGGAAATCAGATTAAAGGGCCCGAACGTTGCCCCGGGCTGAGGTTTTTAATTATTCTTTATTTTAGTTTTTAATCCCCCAAATTTTCTTTATACACGTGATCCGACTAACAACTAATAAAAAAATGGTCGATCTTTTGATAGCTTGTTCTTTGAACGCATACAAGGTTTTTTTTTATGCCCTTTGTCAAAACTTGGCGCGAATATAAACTCTATAATTTTTGTCGCGGCTGATGTTAAAAATTGATTTTATTATGAAATTTTAGGTGCATGTTTTAGGTTAGATTAATTAAATGTATATATACTTTAGTAGGTTTAGTAAACCTAAGCGTGCAGTTAAGAGTTTTTCTGTTTACAATAATCTTTTAGAAGATGATAGACAGAGTTTAAGCGAACATTCATTGAAAATGTTAAATATGTGGTACTTCAATCAACGTGGCCCTGCTTTCGTTACTCCATAAAATGAAATAACGTTTTGATGATTAGAAACACTTCGCAATAGTTTAAGCTAATTACGTGCATGAATTATAAAATTTATTTTTCTGTTGTAAGATGCCATTAAAGTTTTAGTACAATAAATAATACCTCATAAATAAAATCTTTAATGATTTTTTCGTCGACGATTGTATCAGCTTTAAGACATTTTAGAGCAACCGTTAATCCACTGTCTTTCCACTCATATTTAAGAACCTTTCCAAAACCTCCAATACCGATTACAAGAGGATCTGTAAATTTAACCATATAATTAATATGTCTTTCGTCAATAGCTTTTTCAAGCCATTCTTCTTGTATGTTTGGCATAATTTTTTTTAGTATGTATTAACCTTGATCGAAAAACAAAGCGAAAGCATGTACTGTCGTATATATTTTGTGCACACCGGTCTAACTTTATGCGATTGCAGAAAATAGTAAATATCTACAATTCAATCCATCTGACTTTTATGCGTTTGATGTCCGAAATTATGTTTTTGTTGTATTTCTGATTTTTTTTCCAGTCAAAATATCAAAAACAATGTTTTTGGCGTTTTTCGGATGTAAGGCCCGTGAAAAGTTTGATTAGCGACATACGTACGTACTGATTTTTCAAAAGCAATATATACTATCTCGATATATATTTCATTTGCCTTCCTACATTACCATCATGATTTTTTGCAATATATATTTAGTAAAATATGCTGTATATTAATAATTCTAAATCTATGTACTCAAGATTTTAATTGATAATAAAGAATAAAAAATAAAAATTGTAAAGAACAACTTTTTTAAATTTAAGCATTGCACTCGAGATTTTAACTTTAGTTGGTAATAAAAAGTGTAGTTAATTAAAATATTTTAAGATTTCAATTAATACCGGTATAATTCTTATATAATTGAGGCTCATTTAATGATTATTGTTATAAATAACTAGTGCTGTGAAACCGATGTTGCCCTCCTTGGACCTCCAATGCAATTCGATTATATTGGAAAAAGGCTAATCCTTTCATAAAAGATGGCCGATATTCAATCACAGGTTCCTCATTAAGAAGTAAGTATCTGGGCTATTAGAATACATTTTCCTGAAATTTACGATTTTCTTAGATTCTAATTCTTTTTTAAGTTCATCTATATCCTGTTCTAATTTCACTCCATCTCATCGATCCTGCTCTTGAGTTCGGTGTTCTCTTCCATAACCTGTCTTCCGTATTTTTTATGTAAAACATAGATCTATTTTGATAAGTTAGTGCACATTGATACCATGTAATAAGTATGGATAGATATCGGCATATAATCTTTTTATTATTCCATTGTACATTATACACCCACATTCATGCATACACTAGTTAAAAAACGAGCCTTAAACGCGGACAAATTTATTCGAAAACTTAAAAAAAAACCACGAGTATATCATCTTCGATGAGAAACTTTCTGTACCCGATAGAATACATATAATCAACCGTGATGTATGGCATTTATTTTTGCATGCGCAAGCAACCATTGGGAATCGCGATGACGAGCAATACGCAAAGCACCCTAGATATCGGGTTTGAACCCAAGTAAGTGCATTTACACGAAAATGCTAACAGCACAATTTATTTTTTCATATATATTCGGATCACACAACATGTACTTATATGGGGTGTCTCCTATTAAAAGGGCCCATTTTTACAATTTTTCAAAAATTGAGTTTTTATTAGATTCATGTAAATTTTAACATGATTGACATTTTTCAATTATAAATGAAAGTCGATTTGCATAATAAAAAATAGAGATAATGTAAAAGAAATATTAAACGAAGTTGTCTAAGGCCAAGCACATCACGAGACTACCCGATAGTCACCTGCTACATTTAACCAATCAAAAGTGTGAAATTTGGTTAATCCCGGATCAGTCCGAAAATCAAAACAAATGGTTAAACTCAATTATCTCAAAATGAGATGATGAGATGAATGTAAAAATGGGCCCTTTTAATAGGGGACACCCCATATTTGACACAGTGTTCACAAAGCGTAAAACCTAGGGATTGATTACAAAGTTTTCAATCAATTTTTGGCACAACTCAATGAAGGAGACCGATATTCCTTTGATCAATTTGAAGGTAATTCTTTCGAAAGGGTAAACTAACCATAATGATTTAGAAAAAATCTTCTTCCTTTATTGCAAGCTACCTGAAAAATCCTCGACATCTACATTGGCTGTGTGGGCCGTAATCCTATTAACTCTTAAGAGGTTGTTACAGGCATCTGGAACGCCAGCTTGATGCTTCGCCCTTTAAGAAAGGATAATGGATTAAGCTGATGTCAAAGAATATAAAAATATAGAATTATCTCATACCAAGGCAAATTCACAGCGACATTACTGTGCCAATTCCCAATTGCGTGGCCATCTCGAAAAATGAAAAGTATGTTCAGATTCATAAAATCGATTGCTCCGTTTGCAATGAGGTTTGCGATTATAGCCCCTTGGGTCTGTCCTGCAACACCGTTACGGCAATTTGGAACGTTGGGGTTGTCATTGAAGCTGGCCTGATTCCAATCGAACAAAAGTGCAGGCATTTCGTCATCGGTATCTTTGCCTTTTAAATATTTGAGAATAAGATCGACAATATCTGGATTTCGAAGAATTGTAGGGAGACACCCAGGAACTAACACACAATACCAATTAATGATTTATAACGTCAACACGCAGGAAAATAATTTAACTGCTACCCACTCGTTCCACACTTTTTTGCAAGTTTGCGAAGTTTCTTTTCTTGCACTGTATATTATCAATATATAACTTAGATATGTAGATATGAAATTGGTTATAAAAAATTATTAAGAAAAAAAAAAACAAATACACTTGTTGTGAACGAACTCGAAGGGATTTAACGGCATGTTTATAGAGATGGTAAAAAATAACAATATTTTTTTATTAGTATAACGATAATAAATCAGTTAAAATCTGATCAGTTAAAATCTGTCAGTTAAGGACTAGCCAAAAATAGTAAAATTGCTCTTTCACTTAAACAAACTCTATGTCAGGTGTATTAGTAATTTTAATATGATCAGATTTTATCAGTGAACAAGAGCTTAGACTAGTTTATCTGTGGCCTAGATTTTGCTAAAAAGGCCAAAACCTTACCTAGTCTATATGATGTTCCCTATTTCTATTAGAAAGCAGTTTTTGTTTACAAATTTTATTTGCTATTATTTTATTCTATATTTTATCTTGTTATGCTCATAAAAATTTTATGAAAAAATATATAATTATTACATATGTAGTAATAAAAATGTTATATATTGGATTATTACATTATAAACAATCACTAACACAAAAATATGAATCTTTCAGCTAATTCTACCAAAATTGCATCCCGAAAATGCGTATGTGCATATTATGCTATCGCAAATATTCTATATCCCTAACCTGTGGTTTCTCAATAGCTCCTAATTAAATTTTATTTTAATTCTATAAACTTGTATAATCAAATTTAATCTGGTAGCTATTGGAAAAAATTGAATATCTTAGAAAAAAAAAATGAAAAAATCGGGCAAATTTTTTTTCAAATGTTACTTGATCTCTCGACAACTACCTAATCAAATTGAATGAATTTAAAATTTTCATCGAATTTGGATAGGTAGTTGTAACTCATTTCATTCTCCTATCATCAGGAGCTGTCAGAGAACGAACTGAATTTAAAGAAGGTTTGCAAATTAATCGATTGTAATGTTTATAGATGTGCTAAATTTTTAATAACAAATTAACAGACTTTTCTATTAACTGCTCTCCAACTATAAAGGAAATTTCTATATTTCTTTTTTAGTTACTTTTGTTTTATTTAATAGATTTATTATTAAGGCCATTCAAAGTTAATTAGTTAGTTAATGTCAATATTTTAACTTCTGAGACAAAGGAGGGAGGGAGGGATAATTTAAATATGAAGATACAAGTAGTTATAATATTAACATATAAGTTATTCGTATATGAAGATGCGAGCAGTATTGGAAATCTTATGTTCATGAGAACATCACTTTTAATTTGAGAACATTTACAAAATTTTAGATGTTCTCTATTAAATTTTTTTTGAGAACATTAAGTTTGAAAATTATGTTTTCTATGTAACTATATAGAGTAATAAAAATCATTTTATTAATATAGGGTTTAAAATAATTAAGTTATAAATTTATAATTGTTAGTTAGTTGAAATAGAGAATAATTTATTAATTTCAAATCACAAAAAAATTTTGGATAATATGATTTATTGACTTACTTGTTCCAATTTTATAAAGTTTTTTTAGTTTGTTAAATCAGCATTTTTTTCTTTATAATTTGTATTTTATTTTTTTTATAAATATTTATATAAAATTTTATTTATTTTTATTTTTATTTTTATATTTTAGTTAATAAATTATATTTTTATTACTTTTATTGTTAATAATTTTTAAATATTTTAATTAAAAATAAACCTAAAAAATAACAAACAGAAGTATAAAAGTATAAATGCAAGGGAGAGAATGAGAAAGAGAAATTAATATAAGAAAAAGAGTGTGAGGATGAGAAATTAAAAGAAAAAAGAGAAAGAGAAAAAAAATTTTTTTACCTATTTGAGAACATAAAAAATTTTTGAGAACATTAAATTAAATAAACATGTTTTTATGAAAACCTAAATATCAAACCAGATTTCCAACCAGTGTCTGAAATTGGGTTGCAGAGTCTGCGGACCGCAACAAATTTTAAATTTCCGCAACCAAAATCTGAAGTGCATGTGCAAATTCCACACATAAATTTGCAAATTTTACTTATAAATTTTGATTAAATGCTTGTACGCGCAACTAAATTTTTATAAATTGTTATAATCCGCAACTATTTTTTTTATTTAGTTGCAGCACACAACTAATTTAAAAATTGAATTTCAGACACTGTTTCCAACACTGGATGCGAGTACTTTTATTATATTGTATTGAATATAGAACAATTAGAAAAACACCAGGGCTATTTGTCATTTTAATTGATTATAATCATTGATCATTATATTTATTGGCTATGCATATATTTATTTTTAGAATAATTAAATACAATATAATATAAATAAATAATAGAAATAAGATAAATAAAATATTTGGAATATATTGATGAGAATGTTAGATCTATCAACACTTTAAATAATCTTAATAGAAAACACTTTAGAATAAGTATGAGCCAAGTAGGAACATCTTACTATAATACTATACTAAAACTTACTAAAACCCTGATATTTGGTTGGTAAAAATCACAAGCCAATATGAGCAAAGCTTCATTAATTAATTATGTCGTATAGGTCGTATCATCACTTCTAATACTCATATTTTATGCCATATTGGCATATCTGATTTGAACCCAAAATTAAGTAGATCATCTCTAAATTTTATTTTATTTATTTTTTTTTTAAATGTTAAGGTAAAACCTATCCCTAAATTTTATAAATATATTTAAATATATATTTTAATAGATTTTTAACATTTATCACTAGTGCAATTCATCGCTACCCTCTGATCGACCAATCATTTTGTTTGTTTTAATTTTACATTAATCAAAACAAAACAAATAGCACCCACGTTAAGATTAGGGTTAGGGTTTGGCAGGACAAGAAATAAAAGGCCCTCCTAACCCAAAATTTCGCAAGAAATTTTTTTGTCAAGAAAAAAGTGTAGTTTTTTAGTCAAAATTTTAAATTAGAAGCGATTTTTTAAAAAAAAATTATTTTGCTTCAATTTCACATTACTCCTAATCCTGCATCCCGATTGGTCGATCGGGGATGGCGATGCATTGCATGGCGATGAATAATAACTCTCATTTTAATATGCTATATTATATATAGTATTATACAATGTTTTGTATAACAATAAAAATTTATAATTTGCACATAACAATACTTACACTATAAAAGAAGAAAGCAATTATCTTCAAAGTCCATTTATTAAACTTTTTGATAAAAACAGAATATTTTATTATGAGATTATTAAAGAAGAAACATATCTACTTTCTAATCAATGTTATTATACAAAAATTCTAAATATTGAATTCCTAATAATTATATAGTTAAAACACAATATGGTAAAGCAAAGCATCTTGTAGAATGTTCTATTCAATATATAAACAAAAAACCACCATTTACTATTCGGTTTGGAGCTGGTTTAAAAACACAAATACAGTCTTCTAAAAGTGCTTTTAATATTGCATTTCAATACCTTGAGGTAATACTCTATTTTATTTTAAAAATATTTATTATTAAATATTGTATAAATATTAATTTTTATTTTTAATTATTTAATAGAAATTAAATAAAATGTAAGTTCAAACTAATATAAAAAAATGTAATAAAAATCGAAAATCAAAAAACTCTTTCCCATAGATCTGAAAATCATAAGAAAACAAACAAATACACATCGGCAAAGAGTTTAGTGTAAACATATAATATAACCAAAGCACTTGTGGTTGCTTTTAGCCCCATAACAAATGCTACAATTACTAGAAGAAAGAGGAAAATGGTTCTACTACAAACACCAACATCCTTCTTCCTCTTAACTCCATCCCTACGGGAGTTGGAAAAATGTTCGACTCTTTCAAACGTAAAATTTGCTCCTTATAGCGTCACAGCACTTGGAGCAGACATGCCTAAGAATAAAAGACAGAAGACCAATAATTCTACGATAAACTTCTCTTTTGGAAAAGCAAAAGTCCCTCTCTTGCTAATACTACGCCAGACTTTTTAAAATCTTCACCTCAAAAATTTACAAAAAGTAGTGATTCAAGCTTACTACCTAACAATCCAATGATGACATCATCATCACAACAACTATCCAATAAAGATTTACCTGTTTCTACACTTCCAATTATATCAGCACAACAACATACCTACAATGACTCAAATCTTCTCACATTTACGATTATAAACAAACAATTTTCTCATGAAACCCCTATCCCCGCCCAGAATAACCAGGACCCATTCCAAAATGA
Organism: Gigaspora rosea; assembly: GCA_003550325.1. NCBI lineage: Eukaryota > Fungi > Glomeromycota > Glomeromycetes > Diversisporales > Gigasporaceae > Gigaspora > Gigaspora rosea. The sequence continues at coordinate 111,488 of QKWP01001104.1, forward strand.
CTGGAATACAAGACCCCAGACCATTCTCTGCCTACACCTGAGACAACAGAAACTGACCCGGTGACGCACCCGGACCTGGAACCCCAAACAACAACTGTACAGTTCCTAAAAGATACTGAAACGGCAATGAAATGGATACCGAATCAATAGACACGATTCAGAAACAGACAACAACCCAGAAGCTCAGCTATAGCCAAGCCCTTAAAGGCACTAGAAACCAAACTCAGAAACCAAATCTAGAACTACAACAGCGCAGACTGGACCAAGAAAAGAGATGAGCTAAACATATAAAGACAAACATAGCAGAATTAAGAGAAACCCAGCTACAAACCTTTGATACAGAAATTTGGAACAGGCAGAAGATAAAGGATGCGCTAACCTCCAAAGAAGGCCTATATGAATTAATTAAGTACAAATTAACCACTCTCCCCTCGTCAATATATATACCACCAGCTATAGTAGTGAAGTTCAAACATAGAGACACAGCATTTTTCAGAAGTTTTATGAGAATTCAGGCAAGCAAACCACAACATTAGATAGAATTCAACAACCTGTTTATCCTAGAGTTAGAAGCATATAAGAAACAATATAATGTTCTGGCAACAAACAAGCGTAATAGAAATCAATTATTTGAGTTACTAAGGGCCAAGCTAGCACTTGATCACCTAGCCAACATAGAAATGCATGAACTGGATGCCTGGAAGATTACCCAGTACCTGTTATACCTATCAAATTTTGCGAAAATTGCTATAAACATGGAATTTGATGAGATTAGAAAACTAGTTTCAGAAAAAATTGTAGAATCCCAGATAAAGTTTCCCTAGCAATACTCAACATACATCCCAATATAAGCAAAGCAATTCCTTTCGACCTACCAATCAAAAATCAACAAACTTTAGGACCTAAAGTGCGAGCATTAAGACTAATATTCAAATTTACCTTCTTTCCAGAGAAACTACATTTCGGATGAGCGACAACCATTACCGTTTGACTACAAACAGCTAAATGATACTGTATGAAAGTTCTTTCCGATCCAAGACAAAAAGGACCTAAAAAAACTTACCAACCTACCGAGCCACGCTACAAAAATACTATGTGTTTAACAGATTACCAGACACTTATTTTGATTTACCTCTATCTAAACCACAATTACCTTCGACTCTCCAAGACCTAACCCCCAGATTGCGTGAGAAATTTCCCTTTCTACCATTAGATAAAAAAGATTTCAAGGAACATGTCCGCCTTCTACGAGTCGATTACAACTTCAAATGATTGCCCAATGATTACCTTTTACCACGGAAACGCCTACCAAACAGCCCTACAGATCTAAAATGGAAGGACTTTACCTTTCCGATAACTTCAGCAGAAAGTATAAAAGAATTCTTTAGGCGGATTCCAAGATTCTATAGCATACCAACTCCCCTCCCAATAGCTTATACTAACTTTAACTACACTGACCTGCTGACTCTGCCTCTTTTAGCAACAGATGTAGAGAACATTAACCTGACAGTTCCAATAACTACACGAAAACAACTGTCTATTGCAGTAAAAGATTTAAAACAACACTACTACTTCTACAAATTACCAGAATCCTGGATCAAAATGGATCCAACCGAGCTATCAGATAATCAACCATCACGATTATCTCTAAACTTAGATGATTTTATGACCCACATAAAAGAGCATAACATGGTTAGCATCAAACTGCCAATCAAAAAACACAAGCACATCAATACCACAATTGAAAAGCTGAGGGAACACTTCCTCTTCAACAACATACCATCATACCTATTCAACCAACTAGAAGACCTACCTTAACCTAAATTTGACCTATTAAAAAAACCAAAGAAAAACTACAAAGAGAAGGCGAAAGAAGAAGACGCGCAAATGACAGATCCCGAACCTCCTCTGAATGACCTATCAGTCAATGAGTAGATCTAATACTGAACCTGGCCCATCTTTGATGGAGAAAGAAATTGAAAAAACACTGCTACAAATGGAAAAAGAAACTTTACTAATAGATCAAACAGCTCTAATAACATGTACAATACCACAATCAACAATACTCCAAGTGAAACAATTCCAATCCAATTCCCGCTAACTTTTCACTTTCCAATGGTATAAACATTGTTATACACAATATTAGAGGCATTACAAATACTCTGAAAATGCAAAATTGGATAGAATACTGGCACGAGAACAATTTTTACATTATCTCAATAACAGAAACTAAGCTGACTGACCTTAATGCCACCTACAACACCAACCCTCACTACTTTCTGTTTTCATCCAACTTCATACCGTACTCGCAAGAACAAAGGGCCTCGAGTCTAGGGACAATACTCATGGTTTGCAACCCCTGTAACCATATATTCATGACATGCCAGGCACTGCATTATATATAGACTTTTATTTCCCTTCTAACAATAAGACCCATATAATATCAACTTATCTGCCCTCATTATCTAACCATCCTGAACTATGCAAAAAAACACAAAGCAAGCTATTTTCTTGGTTCTTGGAAGCGAAAAATAGGAATTGGAATGTAATTTTGTTAGAGGACTTCAATGAAAATCAATTTAGAAACAAAAAATTTGAACTATTTAATAATCTAAACTCCATCAATGCTACAAGCTAGTGTTCCACAGATTCGATCTGAGGACCCGGATCCAATCCGGATCCAGTGTTTGGATCAGATCCGAATACACGATTTATATGTACTACTGAATCTGGATCCATATTGGGATCCGATCCGGTAGATCCATTTGGATCTGTTCATTCTGATTGGCTTATTCTTATATTATTTAAATTTGTAAACTTCAAATACTATTTTTTCTTCTATAAGATAAGCCTTCTAAGTTTTTTATTAAAAGTTTTCTGGACCTTTAATCTCTAACGATTAATGATTATAATAGAAAGGAATGTTATGATAAAGTTTAAATTTGTTTTTTGTTTTATACTAAATTTAATATATTTTTTTTTCTGTTATCATTAAAAGTCGTCGCTAGAGCCTCAACGAAATTGTCATTGGAGCCGTCGTTGGAGCCGTCGTTGGAGCTTTGAAGCTGTCGTGAAGTTGCATTTAGGCCGTGGATTCCTTGATCTTTTGGTAATTCAGAAGGTTTTTTTTCTTTTGAAATTTTTCGTATTTTGGTGTGTCTTACGCGCGCGTTTCTGTGGATCTTCTAGTAAGTTCTGCTCGTCGTTTTTTAGCGGGTTCTTTAGCAAGTTTGTCATTTTTAGCGGGTTCTTTCAGTAAGCCGTTTGCCGTTTTTTGGCTGGTTCTTCAGCAAGTTTTTTATCGTTTTTCAGTGAATTTTTCGGTAAGTTCGTCATGGGTTCTTTTGTCGATTTTTGTAGATTCTTCTTGTGATCTTACATAAGTTTGTTATTTCTAGTAAATTCTTTATTGATTTTTAGTGGGTTCTTTAGTAAGTTTTTCATTGTTTTTTTTGCAACTTAGTCATTTTCAGAGGAATAGTTGTGAATTCTTTATGGCTCTTATGTAAGTTCGTCATTTCAGATGATGCTTTTAGTAAATTCTTTGTTGATTTTGGTGGGTTCTTTAGTAAGTTCTTTCTGAGTTCTTTATATAAGTGTATTGCTTTGTCATTTTCATCTTTTGTTTTCATGCTTTTTTTTTGCTGTTTTCATCACGATTTCCGTTCCATTTTTGCCCCATTTTTTTCTGCTTTATTTGTTATTTTTCTTGTCATTTTCATCCTATTAAAAAAAAAAATTATTAAAATAAATAAAAAAACATAGAAAAAAATAAATAATAAAAAAAATAAATAAAAAAATAAAAAAAAAACTTAATAAAAAAAGAAAAAAAGTATTAATGCTCTTAATTATTATGCCGATAGGTCACCATAAACTAAAAAAATAATGTCATATTAAAAAAAATCGTAATAATTAAAAATGATTTACTGTAAAAAAAGCATTACCTATTATCGGATCCGGATCTGGATCCGGATCTTTCTTACTCGAATCCGAATTTTGACTGGATTCGATCCGCTTTTCGGATCAGAACCAGATCTCTAAAAAATATCCGTCTGATCTGATCCGTGCAGAACACTCTACAAGCCTAATGGCATTTTACAATATAACACAATCCACTTGAGCCAATTCGAATTCGAGTAGTCAAATTAACGATATATAGTGCAATAAAGACATAATCCTGGATCTTGAAACACCCATAATCCAAAGTGCCAGCTTTATTACGGATAGTGATCATAGCATAATTTCCACCACTTGGCATACCAATATAGTTAAAACAAAGAGCACCATTAGGAATAAAAAGAGGAAATGAAAAATATACTTATACGAGAAAATTTCTATTTCAGAGTGAAAAGGTTTTACCTCTGATATCAATCAGTACTTCATCTCACGTGACTTATCAGCCAGGGCTGCAGATCAAGCCATACTAAACAAACAATGGAATATTTGAGCAGCGGAAATCAAAAGACGAATCAATAAACATATCCCTTTTATACACACTTCCCCTAAGACCTATCACAACCTTTCTTTAAAAACTACGAAACTACACTTTGCCCTAAAAATGATGAATAAATGCCTTCACAAACTCACCACTATGAATCCCTCTCCACTCACTGAATGCAACGCCCTGCTTGCAAAAACCGCTCAACTCGCTGATATTGAAATCCAGGCCCTTTCTGAAACAGATTTAAATACCTCCTTGCAACACACTATAGCCTCCCTTAAGAACATTAAACACACTATCTGGACAGCCCGCAATATTGAGAAAATACAGGAGCAAAGTAAGAAGATCGAATTCTTTACCAACCGCAGATATAGAGACTTTACGGATAATACTACAAGGATGTTAGATAGCATATTTAAGTTAGACCCTGTCAAAACAGACAAGATAATTCTATCCAATAGTGTACTAACAGAAAAACAGGAAATAAAAGATATGTTCGCAGTCACTTCTACTTTTGGACAAGAGCAAATCCTTCTAGTCCAAATCCGGATTTAGCAAAAGAATGGAAAGATGTTTACCAGCCTATTAAATTGATCGACCCTACAATATACCTCCTTCTACTAGAACCAATCCAACTAAATGAATTAACAGAAACCATAAACAATGCTTTCTGGAAGAAGGCCGCTGGGCCCTCGGCAGAGTTGGCAATGGATATACTCCATTGAAAAAATTGCAAACCAATGGAGCCAATGGAACCAATAGAGCCAATGGAGCCAATGGAATTAGATATTAGTTATAAACAAATACTATATTATAAGCTAGTTGGCCTCCAATGGCTCCATTCGCAAATTATTCTTAATGGAGCAATAGAGTGATATCAATGGAGTTGTTCTCCATTCACTTTAATGGATAAATGTGCCAACCCTGGCCCTCAGCTATAGCTAATGAAGTACTACAATATCTTCCAACTTCAGCATTAAATTGGCTTATAATCATATTTAATAATTGCTTACAACTAAATTAGGTCCCGGACTAGTGGCTTCGTGCTAATATCTGGCCCATACCAAAAAAACCAAATCACAACTATGACCTTACCACAACCAGACCAATCACTCTTATTGACCATGTCCGGAAAGTCTTTACAAAAATCCTAACAACTAGAATGACAAGGATCATTGCCAAACATGAGATACTTTCTTCACAAAATTTTGCGGCCTTTTCCTCCCAATCTATCATACAACCCATTATGCAACTAGACCAAATGATTGAAGACGTGCTAACTAATGACAAAGAAATTTGGATCTTGTTTCAAGACATGTCGAAAGCCTTCGACACAGTCCATATACAAACACTTAAAAAGGCACTGTCAAGAATTAAAATTTCGACACCTATTATAAAGTTATTAACATACCTCCTCTCTAACTGCACCAACCAAGTAATCACAGATCACGGCTTCACAGAACCATACAAGGTGATGAATGGTATTAACTAGATGAAACATTTTTACCGCTGCTATGGAAAATTTATTACGACCCTCTTATCTCAACTATTAAAAATCATTTCACGGGTTATGAGTACACCATTCCTTTATCCCCTCCCAAAACAATTAATACCTCCATCATGGCCTACATGGACGACTCCCTATGGGTTGATCCAAATAAAGCAGAACTAACTTAGATTCTGAACACTGCAACAAGCTTTTACCAGTTCAACAATATTAAAGTCAACCCTAACAAATCCTCATTATTAACCAATTCTTCGACCGCAGACCATAATATCACCTTTGATAATGCGTCCCTTACTGCTCTACCACATCATACCCTATTAAAATACCTTGGAGCTTGGTTCTCCATTAACAATTTCCATAACAATACTCAAAAACTAATTATATCAGAAATTACAAATAGTCTAAAAAGGCTCCGTTTTGCCAAAATAACTGAAAATCAAGCCATCTACATTGTCAATCATGTTATCATTCCTCGTTTCAAATACAGGCTCTATTCTTCCTACCTTAATCCCAACCAACTAAAATTATTGAGACGAACTATAGTAACAACAATCAAACAAAAAGCTAAACTATCCAAAGGAATCCCTAACTCCTTCTTATTTTGCCCAGGAATTTACGCCCTTACAGATATTGAACAAGTCCAACACCAATCCTTGACTATTGCATTACAGAAAGGACTAAACCACCTAGACTTCAACTGCTCATTTCTAAAATTACGTCTACAACAAATTCAAGATGCCGCAGCAACTAACACCTCCATTCTGGATAATCTCTCTATACTCCCACCTAAACAACTTTCTACATATATAGTACAATCCATACTGGCGATGCACGCATTAAATATTAATTTTACTAGACCACTACAAGACTGGCCCATTGCCAATAGACCCTTAGGCACCCCAATTAACTCAATTATAGCTCTACATCCAGAGAAAGCATATCTTAAAGAAAAATTAAACAATACAACATAACCTGTACTGAACAATTCTTAGATCTTACTAACTATAGGTTAGTAAGTTGGAAGGAATTCCATCACAATATAAAAAGAATTCTGCGAGGTAGAACACCAAAATGGTTTTACCTCATACAAGAACTGATCACCTCAGCCGCCTCGCCTAGCTTCGCCCTTATTCAACCTAATCCATATATAATACTCCCTTGGACACCGAAAAAAGGCTGGATAATTACCAGTCTCAGAGAAATTGGAAAAATACACAACCCCTTCGCGCACAAACTAAAAGCTAAACACTTCATTCACTCTTGTTACAACGAATTAGAAATAACACCCTGCCCTGGCTGCCATCTCAAAAACAATAAAACAACTTATTGTTACTTTCCTATCGATAAAGAAAAGATATTCAACCTCCAGGTGGACTCTAGATATAATATACATGCCGACTTAACAGACATTCATACAGCATTAATAACCAAAGCGATCTTGTTAGAGAGATATAATATTCTTTCCATTCCAAAACTACTATCACTATTTGAAAAATCACTGACTAAAAAATGACATGAACTATCAACCTTTAACTCCTTGAAGAAAACAATTTCACTTCTGTTTATTGTCGCAAAAACAAACACCTCATCTATGAATATAACAACAGCAACATGCATAACAATGACTAATCAACACATATTAAGCTGTTTCAATCAATATTGGCCCTCCAAACTCAATTCACTCCTAACTATCCTAACCTTTATCCTAAGGGGCATGCCATTTATCACATGATATTTTTTTTACTTAGTAGCTACTTCTATCTATATATGGTGTGATCAATTTATCTAATTTTGATTAATTAATATAATATATAGATGTGATTACTACCTCTGACCATGTATCCATGGTAAAAATCACATGATAAATGGCATGCCCCTAACTACTTTAAAATCCTCTACCAGTCTAAACATAATCACAAATTATAAGCTATTTCAAAAATTAATAGAAAACTTAGCAATAATGCCACTCTATGAAAATTTAAAACTGAACAAGGAACCTTTCCCATTCATACAACGGATCATATATAGATTAATAATTGACAGAAAAATAACTATTTCATATGATGCTGATTTAAAACAAGGAAATCAACATGGCACATGCCCCCTTCCCATTCCTTTAGACATCATTCCCCAAAAATTCTTGCACAACAGGTTCACCTCTTTTATTGCGAAATCCTATTTTTCATCAAACCAATAATCTGATAAAAAAAATACACAAAATAATCAACAATCTAAAATGGCACAACCAACAAAGGATTTCGCTTTGGAGTGACAGATTAAAAAACACTAATTGGGACCTTACCTTACAATACCTGGCATATAATAATGCACCTGAAGCATTATATACTAACCCTAAAATTTTGAAATTAAAAAACTTTAAAGTCAAGATGCTAGCTAAAGAATTATCTACACACCTTCTTCTTCATTTCAGGAACTCCCAAAAAAACCTAACTATTTTTGTCCTAGATGCCGCTCTGCACCGGAAGACATCACACATTTGCTCATGTGCGTAGCCAATCCCTTCAATCTGCAAACAGAACTGAAAAGGATCCTTACAAAAACAGGAAAGAAACATGAACTGATTCTTGACAAGCTGGATATATTCATCCAATCATTCATCGACTTACATATTACAAAAGAAGCACCGATTGGAATAATTACTACCAATACGCTAATCCCCACGCAACTAGAAAAACAAAAACTTAAATATACAGCGCTCCTTCACCACAATATCACAGAATTCTTATATACCGAACTGTGGATTCCCTCAAGATGCTCGCTCCATTCTCCAGGCTTATACACTCTAGCACAAATACCTGCTCCTACTTCATCACCTACACCACCTTTAACTCACTCTTTTATAATACAAAAATTAATTAGACACATTGCCACTAACTCCACCTCTCTTCATAAATTACTCAAAAACTAGAGGTCTACGACCATTCTAGTAAAGAATTAGGTTGAGAGTAAACCTCAGCTCTTACCTCTACTTCCCTATAGATTAGTTTTTCTTCTTACATGTATTAATATGTATAAACGAACAAATCTTAATAAAGAACTAGAGGATAGACCTCTCTTTAAAAAAAAAAAAAATCAAAAAAATAAAAAAATGTAATAAAAATAGATCAAAAAAAATTTATAAAAATAATTTAAGAATATCTAGTTTTTTATTATTTGGCTTAACATTAACAAGTGTTGAAAATATACGCAGAACTTTAATACTTGACTATAATCATCAAATACATCCTTTTGAAAAACTTAGTGTTTCAACATAGTATTGAAAAGTATTAAAAGTAGCTCAACAAGTTTTAAATATAGTTGAAAAAAAATTTTCTATTCTAATAATTATATAAATATTAAACAAGTTCAGCTTGAAATTGGAGAAGAACAATTTGATATTAGTTTTGGAAAATTTGACAAAAAAAGTGAAGAAGAATGAAAAGAAGCAATTGTAAAATCATTAGATTGTGGTCAAATTACAAGAGAAGCATATCGATCATTAGCGCGAATTGAGTATGAAATTTTACATAAAGGAGCTATATCAGAAATAAGACAAAAAATAAATATAGAAATGAAAAAAATTTCACTATTACTTGTAAATATATTATAGCCAACTATATTTGAACCAATTACTGATACTCCAGAAATTACTGATGCAAATATTATTGCAAATATGCTAAAATCCTTTGAAATGAGAGAACAACACCATATTACAAATATTTTGAATTATATTATATCTTTTTATGTTAGTAAAGTATTTTAATTCCAAAAAAACTACTTTACATATTTGCATTTCGGGCAATAGGTAAAACTAGTGTTCAGACCCGTCATGAAAATCCCAACTCGGGTCACCCAAGTAATCTGGGTGAACACTAGGTAGTAGAAAAATTCCACCACAGGTCACCCGCGGGTGGTAACATGGGTCACCGTTTGATATATAAACTGGTCTAGAACATAAAAATATATATCACAAAATTTGATCTAAAAAAAAAAAAAAAAAAAAAAAAAAATATTTTACGCAATTTTTATTTTTCGACTATCTATCACTCAGGTGACCTGTGTTACTACCCGCGGGTGACCCATGGTAGAATTTTTTCTACTACCTAGTGTTTAGTAGTGATGCAGACATTTTTTATAAATCTTGGAGATAGCTGCCTTGGCAAAAATATAACTGTTCTTATAAATTCTGGAACAACAAATAAAAATTTAACTGATAATAATTTGGCTGAATTCGATAAGTTTTTGATTTCGGTATGTTTGATATATAAAAGCATAATGTTGATAGAATAATTTCATCATGTTATTTTATTTCTTTAAAAAAAGCGGACATTATAGACTTCTAGAATAGTCTTAGGGAAGTGCAGAAAATTACGTAATTTTTTAGAAAGGTAGGGTCCCCAAATTAGTGTTCCGCATAAGCTGGACTGGGCGGGTATTTTTAAAAATCTGGATCCGGTCCGGGATCCAAGTTATGGATCCGGATTCGGTCCATTTTTAAAAAAAAAACCTCTCTAGAAAAAAAATATTGCCCTCCTTATCTCTTTGATGACTCTGCTTATCTTTTATGTCACTTTTTTTACCTACATTATGAACATTTTGACCAAACCGAAGAGCTAGCCTATGTTTCAGACCGGACCGGGCGGATCTTAATAAAGATCTGGATTCGGTCCAGTATACAGACCGGACCGGACCCAGACCAGACCCAGATCTTTTGCGGAACACTACCCAAATATCAGAAATATGGAAAAATTGTTTTTATTATTCGCAAAAATTTATTTTGAAAATCATAAATATTTGGGATAAATTTTGATAAAAATTTTACTAATATAAAATATAAATTTATTGCATTTATTGTAAAAAAAATCAATTCAAATTATTGAAATACATCATATTCAACTTTTTAAGAGATTCTGTACTTAAATTTTGTCTCTTATTACTAAGAAGATTATTATAAACTAAAAAACTATGTTCTTCTGCACTAGAAGAAATAGGTAACCATATATAATCAAATGAAATTTCACTTAAAAGAGGTAAAGTGGTTACCATTTTTTTCCAAAAATCATGAAGATTTGTAAAATCTACTTCTTTTAAGTCTAAATTACAATATAAAGACCATTCTTGAAGAAGTTCTACAGATGGATTTAATAACTGTGGAATATTAAAACTATATTTTAAATATTACAGTTTGCTAAAGATAATTTCAAATAACGCGGCTCAAAAATACGAACTGCCTTAAAAAATAAATGAGAAGAATGATTAGGAAAATGTGCAGAAAATTTTTGAAATGCAGAATTATATGCAGCTTGAAAAACTGGCGTAAAAGTAGATAATTCAGTATTATATTTTGAAAGAATATTATTAATTTCGTTACCAAAATTTGTTGTAGTCATTTTTTCAGTAAGAAAAGCTTCAAGTTGCTCTTTTTCTTTTTAAAAAAACTCTGTATCCAATATAAACTGACGTGAATGGTAACGAATAAAAGCTAAGTATATTTCCGTTAAACCATTTTCATTATTATCATTAAAAACTGAAACAATATTTTCAATTGTTTCGTTTGAATTTAGCTCCTTTTCTTCACGATAGAAACTCCGAATATAGTCCAAATAATCGTAAATATATATCACCATTTTAAACCACGAATTCCATTGCGTCATAAGGTAAAGGCATAAAACGTAAAGTTAATTGCAAAGAACTTTGGGAGTTTAAATCATTATCCAAATTATTCTTAATTTCATGCTGACGAAGGTAATCCATATATCTAGACCGTCTTCCTTTAGCATAAATCATAGACTTTTTAATATTATTAATTAACTTGCACATAGACTCCTATGAACCGGACTCGAACCAGGCTTTAGTCAAGTCTGAGTCTGGTTTGATTTTTAGACCGAACTCAGACTTTTATATTCAGACTTTTTAATCAAGTCTGAATCTGGTTTGGGTCTGGTCCGAAGTCTGCAAACTGGTCTGAGTTCGAATATATTTATATGTATTTTTTGTTGCTGAACAAGTTTACTTAGTACATTTTGTTAGAATAAATTAGTAAAATTTTATGAAACATAGGATTTTATAGAATTTTATTAATAAAATTCTAAAAAATCTTATAATTCACAAATTTTTATTAATTAATTCTAACAAAATGCACTAAGTAAACTTGTTCAGCACCTAAAAATGTATTAAAACGGCTTATTTGTTTTTATTTTACTTGAAATTTAGAGATTTGAT